>BQNB010102829.1:0-21104 GCA_026074375.1 Tanacetum coccineum | reverse complement strand
GGCGAGGACATGAAGATGGAAAAACCGTTATCATTCAAACTTTATTGTATAGATTTTGGGAACCTCTTATTTGTAAAAAATCTGATGAAATAATGAATGAAAACTTATTTTCAAAAATGACTCTTTTTGAATCGTTTTCTATGATTATGACTGTTGTACCTTGAAGTAATACCCCATATTAGCTTCCGCTGCTATATGTAAAAATGGGAGTGTTACATATTATGACACTACCACTGGTGAGGGTGCTCATTATTCTGAGACTACTTCTGCTTTGAGTGCACATATTGCGGAACCTGGAAATCAAATAGCATATATAAGTCAAAATATTCAACATAAGCCAAGACCAGGTCATCCTAACACTGTTGAATTTACATACTCTGATGAGAGTGATGAGGATGAACCTTTAGAAGTAGATAAATCTAAGATCGATCCACTTATAAGGGAATCATTAGATGCCTTTTTAATGGGGGATGAGGAAATCAAACTTTATTCTCATGAGAACCATTTTCACGAAGTGTTAAAAGTTCAAAAATTGATTCATTCCTTGAGTGGCAGCCCCACTCCTTATTCTAATCCTATTGTCATGTCTTTTTCCCCATTTCTTACCCCCTTCGGGGATAGTGACCTTCTCTTGGAAGAGACCAACACCTTTCTTGCTTTTGATGATTCGATACTACCTGATATTGATAATGGAAAATATGATTCGGAGGGAGATATTCTTTTTCTTGAAAAATTATTAGAGGATGAACCTTCAGAAGCAAAGAAGTCAGAGATCAATCATATTATTAGGGAACCATCTGATACCTTTTTAATGGGGGACACAGAAATCAAATTCAATCCTCTTAAGGATATTGATGACCCTGTTACAATCCCAAGGATATTTGAGAAACCATTGGATTCTCTTAATTGTATTTCAGAAACTTTCGAATGACTATCATGGATCCTTTGTTTGACTTCAATTCTGAATTTACCTTAAATTTAGATAATCCTATCTTTGATATTCAAAATAAGGAGAATGATGAGTCCGAAACGGAGACTATAATGGATGAGGTGTAAATTCATAGCTCACAAAGTACCGCACCAATCCCACCTCCGTACGAAAAACTAACATTCGATATGACCATGCCTAACCCAATCCTTACCTTATCACGATTTCATTACGGCATCTTTGGTTCTTATCGTGTTTTTGACACACTTGGCCCGAAACAATTCTCTTGTTTATCATACTATGTTGTCCTTCTTTTTCTTAAGGGGTTCTCCAAATCTCACTCGTTAGATTCATTCAAGCTAGTAGACGAAAATGAAGTGTTTGATCTAGGAACAATAGTTATTAATGGCCAATTCAAAAGTTTGAATGAAATTTCATCGGAGGATTATACCGTGCCCTTTTGACTTTATTGAAAATTTAATTTTAGGTGAGTCAAGCTAGCGACTCATACAAAAACAAGCGCTTCTCGGGAGGAACTCGTGTTATCTATCTATTTTTATTTTTATTTTAAATAAGTGTGATGTAGTATTAGAATAAGTGTGGGGAGTGCTTCTCTCCATGTTGTGTTTCGTAGGTATCTATTTTTGCTCGTAGGATTTCCTATGATCGTAAAGACTACCGTGCTTGTTTTCAATCCTCCAACACTCGGTCTCCGATTAATTGCATGGTTATATCTAGGGAAATATTCTATCATGATCATATAAATATATATCTGATATTATTTCCCCTTTCACACTTGGAATTTTTAGCATTTGTCTTTTTCGTTCCTAAGTGTGGGGGTAGCATCCGATATTTTTAAACATTAGGGCCAATGTTCAGTTCTAAGTGTAGGGGGGATTTCTGTCAAAATGATCATACCTGTGCTTGTCTGTGCCCCACGCAACCCCGTTTTCTCCAATATATTTTTTTGTTTTATTATTAAAAAAATGATATAAATTGTGTAAAAATAAGTAGGCCCGTAGGCTAGAACAAGGGAGATTCTGACTTGACCGAGTATTGCACTCTAGCTTTCCCTTTAACTTTCGAGACTAAGCGTTTGCAAGACTTAATTTTTTTTTGCAACGAACGAAAAATGATAGAGTTGAATATAAGTTAGATGCTAAGCGTGGAGTAGTTGGATCTCTTTAGAGCTCATAGATGTTAATTGTGGCTTTTTGCTCCCATCAGCTAAATAAACGCAATAACATAATTTTTAATAAATAAAGTTGCATGGTTTTACGATTCTTAGTTTTTAATCCCTTCTTAGATGATTCCTTCTAATGAAAGTAAGGTACACATCGAGGTTTTGTCAGTGTTGTGGGGAAATAGGCTACCGTTTCCCGACGGCTCGTTCCCGTTGACTGGGAAGTTAAAAGACCGCAGGACTTGAAATTTGGCCATAATAAAAATGTAATAAACCAAAGCCGAAATAAGACTATTGTTTCATGACGGTTCGCTCCAGTTAACTCAGTTGTTTAAAGGGTGTAGGTAATAATAATAATAATAATAATAATAATAATACAAGACCGATAAAAGTTTATTGTTTCCTAACGGTTCGCTCCCGTTGACTCAGAATTCAAAAAGCTAGAGGAAATTCCCGAGGTCGAAATAAGACTACTGTTTCCTGACGGTTCGCTCCCGTTGTCTCAGTTGTTTAAAGGGCCGGAGGCTAATACTACAACAATAATAATAATAATAAAGCCAACTTTCAACTCCGAGGATATCTAAATAAAGCCTTCGTCTCTAGACACGTAGTTGAGTTGTTTCGGATGAAATAAAAAGGATATCCTGTAAATCATGTGAAATTAGAACCTTAACGTGGACCTTGTTCTCAGTAAATCGGTTCTTTAGGAAAGGATTTTAAACTAATTATGGTTTAAACCGGACTCCTTTATAATAATAAGACCATAATCTATTAGAATAAGTGATCTCATTTCACTTTATGTTTCCCAAATAAAATCCTTAAAGGAAATTAGGAAGTAGCTGCGCTTACACAATCAACATTTATGAGTAGTGTTAGCATCTAATTTTATATTTGGATGTGATTTCGTTTTAAGCTTGGTTTGGGAATAGTGAAAATCAAGGATGATGATCTTTGTCTCCTGGAGACACCCAGTTTGTGTGTTTTCCGTTCTTAAAGCCTTTTATATAACTTGAATAAAATTTTAACTTAGTTTTTTCTTATTTGTTTATTAATGAATTGATGCGTATTTTCTTTTAAATAATTATTTACCATGTTTCAAATTTATAAAACTCGTTTCACCTTACAAACGCACTAATGGGCAGAGAACCCGATCGTGAGTAGTGTAGTTTTGGTAAATCCGAGGTCGTCCCAAGTGCTAAAAGGCGGTTACAAATTTGAGTTTAAATTGGTTGTCACGTTTAAAATCTGTTTGGAATAATTGATTTGTAAGAGAATGAAAACTTTAAAGAAATAAACTAAGTATGATTGAAGAGAATGAGATGTGATCCTAATTACTTCTTAATTAACTTAATGATTCACTTTATTCTACTTGGTATGTGCTTAATTACACATACCATTTTCCATTAAAAACGGACTTAAATGACTAAAAACGTACCAAAAATACATTGTATTTGTATGTTTTGTAATTATATTGTGCAGGAAACGGATATTCAAGAAAAGGACAAAAACAAAGCTAAAAAGGACAAAACCGAGCACGAGAATGAAAAGAGCATGAAGAAATAGTCAAAGTCAAAAAGTCAACAGAAAAGTCAACCCCGACAAAGTTAAATTCAACCCCGAGAAGCTGAATAAAAAAAATACAACTTCAAGGGACCAAAGCCAAATCCCAAAGTTGTAAAATAAGGATAAAAGGGTCAAGGGCTAAGAGTGCTGAAAAATGACTTAGGGAGATGTCCCAGTCGTCCCCTCAGATGGGAGGGAGAAGGATGAGTGTGAAGGCTGATTTCGGCCCCTTTTTATAGTTTCTGATAGTTTACGGCCTAACTGATTCGTGAGGTTACACGGTAACCTTGCTGAAGTAGACATTCTAAAATATAGGCAAAATGGACCTTTACGGCGTAAGTGATTCGTTTGGTTACGCCATAACCATGACTAGGATAATAAATCTCAACTGGAAGTTTATGGCAGTAACTGATTTGTTAGGTTACGCCGTAACCATGACGTGGAAAGTTTATGGCATAATCTATTTGTTTGGTTACACCGTAACCCCTTCAACAATATTGTAGTTATTGCAATCTTGTAGCTGTCAGTTGTGGATCCAGCTTCTAAACCCATAACACGAAAGTTGTAGATTTCACTTTCTCCATTCAAGGCTATTTGATCAACTCAAAAGAGTTCAAGTATGAGAAGTTATTTAATTACGTCATTGACTAAGAATATTTCCCAAGTATCACAGGAGCATTTCTTCTTTGGCTTTGTTTCCTTTCATAGTAACTCCAAATCATAAGCGGATAGCTTCTTATATATTATTCTTTTGTAGAAGTATCCATTAATCACGTCTTTTCGCTCCAATGCCTTGTTTAGTGTCCAATTCTCGCGTTTCTTGCCAAATACTTGCATTTTACCTGAGAACAACAAAATAACAGTAAATGTATCGAATTCAATATTTACTAGAATAATTTGCAAGTGTTTTTAGGAAAAAAATGACACTAAAAGGATCAAATTTGTTGCTTATCAAATACCCCCCCCCCCTCACCCACTTGACTTATGCTTGCCTCAAGTAGAACTGTTAGAATAATTATAAAAGATTTCTATTGATTTATACTCAAGAAATGAATTTATAAAAGGACTTTGCTAGAAAATATCAAAGCCGAACACCTCACGAAAAGGGTTCAAAAATTCACTCAACTTCATTAGTCTAAATGTTTCATTTTCTGGGTGATTGCTCATGCACAGTCATAGTCGTATTCTATATAAGCTTAGAAAGTACACAAATCTACACCAGTTAGAATTATAGTCTAACAATTGTTTAATGGGCAACATAGGAGACATACACATGTTTATTGGGTGATATGAAGGTTAGGATAGAATGGGAATACACAATTTAAAATGTTGTTAACACAAAACAAAATGTGTATATAAAATCTAGGGTATTAGAACTGCTACTGTTCCATCCCTTAGTATAAGTCTTCAAGTGCGAAAATCTGATCATATCATCATAATGGGTTAGCTAATAATGAGATCTTGCGGAGCAATGCTACCCCATCTTTACTAGGTGGATTATAGTTGCACTACCTTTATACTTCAGATGGCTTATAGTTGCACCATCCCCAAAATCACTAGGTGGCTTATAGTTGCACCACCTTTTTACTTAATTGATTTTATAACACGTAACCAACATCATAAGTTATATCACTAGGTGGATTATAGTTGCACCACCGTTTCTTCTTTTTTACAATACTCATGTATATAACATATTACATATCCCCCCACTTGAGATAGACAGTATTGTAAGTGATAATACCGAGGGGTCTTCCATGATTAAGATATTATTTCATCAAAGTAAGTGCCAATGTTCGAACCATTTTCCTGAACCATGGACTTAGGTAGCCAAAAATTTCAACACAAAGATAAATATAGACTACAGGGTTGGCTAAGGCAAAATGGTGTAACGAAACATATAATAAAGGGTGAAAGACATATATTGGCTTAACAAGGGTGATATAGGGGTATCTTGCACTAATGATGAGTGCAACAAAAGGGGTTTTAACACGGGAGGTTGATATCGTATAAATACGTAGTAGCCGTATGTATATAATAAAGTATCCCGTTAGAAATAAATAATCACTTGAAAACAAGTAAAAATCTAATCTTCCAAGTGTGGTATTCACGGCGAGAATTGAATTTAAGATTTACGTTATTTTTGTCGTTTGATGCTTGATTATCTTTTGTTTGGTTTTTTGTATTTAAACTAATTAAAATAATAAACTAAATTAATACTAAATAATAATAAGCAAAGCAAATAAAACGGATACGCTTGTAAAGTGAGGTGTTCGGATCCTTAAGTGTGAAAGTAAGTTCTTATTAATGAACCAATGTTCGTCAAAATAACTATCTTCTCACAACGTTGGTTTTTTTAAACAATTTTTAATCAATATATCGATTACTAAATCACTGCCTAATTATTCTTACGGCTTTTGCCCGTTCGAATAACCAAAACACTAATCTAAGTAATCCGAAAATCAATAATCAATAATTACTTTTTATTTCCTTACTTATTTCACCGAACACAACTCACTTAACAAGCATAATAAGACTACTCACTACTTATCATAACTAAACTAGCATAAACAAACATAATCAATTAAGCTAAAATGACCAAAAAGATATATAAGACGAATATGCTTGCTAAGTGACATGAAAAGATCCATAAGTGTGAATTAAAGTTTTTAAGGACGAATTACTACCCGTAAAAATATTATTTTCTCAAAACGTTGGTCTTTATTGAAAACAATTTCTTATAAAGGTATTAATTACTAGATTTAATGTTTGATTATTTCCCCAGATTTGCCCTTTGAAATAATCAAATAAGAAATCTAAATAATCCTAAAACTATTAATCAAAAATCCCTTTTTAAATCCACACTTATCTCAACAAACGCAACTCACTTAACAAGCATATATAAATCTACCCGCTAAACATGGCAACTATACTAACAATAATAAGCATAACAAACGTATTAAACTAATAAAGCTAAAACTACTAATTATTGAAAAAAGAAATGAAGGAAGAACCCGATTGAAGCAATAGAGACGAATTAAAACCACCCGATCTAGTAAACTTAATTAAACACTAAAGTTTATAAATTCATTAGATTCTAAAGAACTAATTAGCTAATAAAGTTTTGAGCTTTATTCACTAATTAGCTAAGTAAAAACTTAAAAAGCTTAAAACTTTAGTAGTAAAATAAGCTTAAAAGACCCATAAGCTCCTCGCCTACGTGTTGGATCGGATTCATCAACATTAAAACACAAAGGTTAAGATGAACAATAATAACAATATTAAGCTAATGATTATTCTAACAATAAGCTACTATGAAAAAGATAGAAACTTTAAGCTACACAATAAGCTAAAAATGATAAAAACTAAAACTTGATTATTAAAAAGTCTAGATCCATCCGAAACTAAGTTGTCGAACTCTGAAAAGTGGACGTGGATCGGGTATAGTTAAGGATTAGACTTAATAATAATAAGCTACAATGAAAAAAAGATAACAACTTTAAGCAAATAAGTAAAAAGCTATAAACTTTAATAAGAAATAAGCTACAAATGATAAAAATGTAAACTTTTGAAAATAAGCTAAAAGAACTAAGCTTTATTAAATAAGCTACTCAAAAATAGGTTGAAATAAGCTCCAAAAAGCCGAGACATAAGCCTCTCTATCAACCTCTTAGTATTCGAATAACTTATGAAACAAAAGCTTAAAAATAAGCAAAACAAATAAGCTTTAGAAAGCTTATTCGAAAGCTATAATAAACAAGAAAGATGTGATAAGCCTTTTCTAAATAAGCTATATAAAACTTATTCGTGAATAAGCTTAAAAGAAGGGGATCCAAAAATAAGCTATAAGCATGCACTTATTTGGAAATAAGCTAAAAAGAAATGAGAAAAAGACAAGAGAATAAGCATAAAATAAATAAGCCAAAAAAAAGTACCAACCTTGATCTTCATTCATAAAATATAAGCCAATACAATAAGTTGAGAATAAGCTAAAAAGATTTTTATAAAAATATGCTAAAATAAGCTACCACTATTCAAGTTTTACTCCTAATCTAAATACAATGTGAAAATAATAAAATGAAAAAGGAAGATATACCCTTATCAGGTGCGGGGTGTGGGTTTATATAAAAACCCAAGTTACATAATTGGTCCCTCCACATATTTCGTAAACAGCCCTAAACTATTAAAAGATGGCAGAAACAGCCCCTTGCTAGACTTCCCAACCAAGATAACTATGCTCCACTCTCTGCTCGCCACGTGGCATCTTCATATTCGCCCGGGTGCAATTGTTGTTGGATGATGTGGCACACTCAAAAAAAATAACATGCTCGGAATCAAACCCTGGTCTCTTGCTACACTAGAAACACGCCAACTTCACAAAACAATCTGAGCTACAACATCATTTTGTAATATGTATGCATGTGGACCATTATATTCAGTAATGGGCTGGTTGGTTGGACTAGTAAATGTATATGTTGGGCCGACCCGTTGGAGGTGAATCGGGTCGATTCCTGGGGCAAGACCGGATCCGTTGAACTCGTAATTTTGTGCTCTTTCCAATGGTGTAATTGTGGAATATTAACAACTTCGTTTGAACCTCGATAAACGTAAAAACGTCATCGAAAGTCACCCAAAATTACCGTTTTTGCTTCGTTTTCAATCCTTTGTACCTGTAATACATAAAAACACTATACAAACATATCTGCAAGATAATTACTCATATTTTAGTGTTTTAGTCGGTTTTAAGGTGTTTTTCGGGGTACAAATGATGTGTGTTTAAGCACACATCAAATTCTCCCACACTTAGCCATTGCTGGTCCCACACGCAATGTTTATAAAACACGTCCGAAAATAAATAATTAAAACCCCCTAACTTATGACCCCTCACAATCAAACAAGAACAGAAAAGGTTCATTAAGAAGATTCAAAAATTATTTAATTCACAAGCGCCCCCGTTTTAACCACTTATTTAATAATAGATAAAAACAAAGATCAAATTTAATAAAATTATTTAAAAGGCTTTAAGAACGGGAGTTCGTCATCCTTGATTTTCACAATGCCCAAACCAAGCTTAAAATGAAATCACAGCTAAATATTGTAACACCCTCAAATCTGAGTATGCAGTGAAATGTTGAATATCCGAGGGCGTTACTTTATGGATCAATATGACAAGATATGAGAACGACCACTAAACGTGTCATTTGAAAAAGATACATTGGATTAACAAAATACTTGTTTGTTACATTAGCCCATGGCTTCAAATTGTTCAACAATATAAATAAAGATTCCGGTTTATAACAATTGTCCCCAAAATGTAATAAGACCCCAAATCTTAAATGTTGACTCTTCAATTATTGACTTCCAATGTATCATCGCACCTCGTGCCTTATTGACCTAAAAAACATGCTTAAAATATCAACATAAAGTTGGTGAATTCATAGGTTTAGGTAAATCAATGATTAAGCAACAAATGCAAATATCATAAAAAGTAATTATGTTTTCCTAAGCTCATGACATTGAAGCTCGACATGTATGAATGCAATAAATTGCCAATAATGCCCATGAATGATGTTCTAACCCGAAACATCCCAAATCCGACATGTTATAACGTTCGTTCCCGGTGATAGCTAGTCACCCGAACGGGGATGTCAATCCTAAATAGATCTACTCATAACATTCGCGCTTACAATCCAGTAATTGACAGCTCATGATAAAGGGCTCAATGGGTTATCACTACTTAGGCAAACACGTAATCATTGTATAAAATGTACACTTGCGTCCAATTTGTAAAACAAGCATGTTCTCACCCCAAAGATGTAAATCATTTAAATAATTGTAAAACATGGGGCTATGAACTCACCTTAGTAAATAGTCCTCTAAACTGATAATAGATATCCAAGTGTGAATCACACCGTCAAATACCTAAGTAAATATGGCCAGTCTTAGTCTACAAATTTAGGCTAAAGACTCAATGTATAAACTACAATAAATTGCTAGTTTATATATACTGTTATCACTTGTGTGGTGGTGTACGTGTTTAATGTATTAGAAATTGTTGATGGCTCTTGGAAAGGTATAAGATTTCACACGTTCTAGTATACGTATAAACGTTTATTAATAAATATCCATATTTATTAAGCCGTGGTTTAACTTGTTATAGTATTTGATAAATATATAACTCGTCCGATTCGTTAAGTGTTTACAAAAATCACTTTCGTTTACAAAATACACTTAGGTTTTCCAAAATTTACAAAACAGCCCTTCTAGTTTATGAAAGTGTAACATTTACACTTTAGTCCCTTAAGTTATCACTTGTACACATTTGGTCCTCCAACTTTACAAGGTACACTTTAGGTCCCTATAGTTTCCAATAGTCCCTAAAGTTCCAGTTTTGGGAAAAACAATCCCTATACTTTTGAAATCAACCTTTGACAGTTTTAACCCTATAGTTTACAAATTTGCACTTTTAGTCCCTTAACTTCTAAAAATTGCATTTTTAGCCCGATTAAGTTCTAACAAGTGGAATTTGGTTTTAATAGACTCCAATAAGCCATCTCAACTGGGTCAGCTTATAAATAAGCTCGGACGAGCTTATTTTGGCTTATTAGGCTTATTGGGTCCGTTAAGGCCCATTAAGCTTTTTAATGGTCCAATTAAGTTTCCAAAAGTACTTAAGTCTTTGTTAAGCTAATTTAAGTTATAATTATCAGTTTGGCTTATTAATATGCTTGGATGAGCTTACTTGGGCTTATTGGGCTTGTTGGCCCAATAACCTTAACCGAAAGTCAACCAAAAGGCCCATGAGGGTTTCCGTATTGATTCCAACTTATTTTTATAACTCACAAACCTTATTAGGATCTGTTTAATCTGTTTTTATTGTGTGGCTTATTCAATAAGATGCTAATCTTGAAATTGAGCTTATTGGGCCCGTTATGAGCCCGGTAAGAATTTTATTCATTTGGACTTGCTTCCTTTGGGTCCAATAACTTTTCTAGGGTCATTAAGAAGCTTATAAGCTGTTTGAGCTCACAAATAAGCCGTCTTAGCTTATATAAGTCCACCAATAAGCTGTCCAAGCTTATTGTGAGCTTATTTGCTCGACTTGGGCTTGTTAGTGGGCTAGTAAGCCCATTAAGGGTAAGGGTTGCTATTCTAAAGTATTTTAGGGTCCATGCAAAATTAATAAGTACTCCTAGCACCTTGGTAAGCTTGTATAGCTTATTTATAAGCCGAATGCTTATGGTCGTGTCTTGTTGGGCCTAGTTTGGGTCGTTCATGGCCATTGGGCCCAATAGGAGTTAACTTGGTGCAAGCTTGTCTTTTATAAGCTTAATAAGCCTCCTAGTCTAACCGATAAGCTTGGACGAGCTTAAAAATAAGCTACAGTCCACCATTGGGCTGTTGGGCCCAAATCTATGAGCTCGCTTGGATCACGCAAGGCCCATCGTAGCCCGATACTCTAGGTTTACAATGGATTATGATTGAGAATGTTGTAATTTATGTTATTATAACTTATTTGAGTATTTTTTTTTTAGGTTTACAATGCATAAAAATGAAGAAACGGGTCATAGTGTAATATTTAGCTCGGGTTAGGGTTTCTGAGTTTTGTATTAGGGTTGTGAGTGTAAAAATGTGTATGAAAGTTTATGAATAGAATATTTAGGGTTTACACCCTGTAAAATGAGTGTAGTAACTTGCTTAAGTGGTGGTGAAGAAATTAGAATGAAAACGGAGGTAAAACGGCTATTTTAGAGATCATGCTTAATGACTTGTACATTGAGCTTTTAGAGATTTGTACTTTGACTTGAAGAGATTTTATATTTCAAATGAGATATCATATTACTTGTACATATGCTTTAGTAGCTTGTGCATTCACTTTAGGGGTTAACCCTTCCATGAGATTAGGGTTTGGAGGTATATGATAACGGTTTAGAGCCCGTTTTGATATAACGTTGCGAATGGTACATTATAGGAATAATGTACTTTGTAATAAGGATATGATGATATTGACTTGACATATTGTGATGTTTGCTTGACATATATGAAGACAGGATGGCCATAGATAGGTTGCGTAAGCTCGTTTACTTTAGTTATACAAGTTACCTTGCTTAATGAGATATTGACAATGCAAGTAATGTAATAAAGCGAAAAATTTCCCCGTACAATTGTGATAATAGTAAAATAGGTTTTGCATTTGATGAAAATTCTTGGGTTGTTATAGTCTCCACCCCTTACAGAAATCTCGTCCCGAGATTTAATTGAAAGTTATAGTGGTATTGTTTGGGAATAGATGTAAGTACTGGGTAGTGATGCATTTATAATTATGTTACGTATCATAATTATAGTTACCTCCTTTCACACGTCTACTTATTTTCAAGATCATACCTCTTGATGATAGTCAATAGAATTTCTCTAGATCCTGATAGAATTTAGGTGAATAAAATACTTCGATTTACGGAACCTGTGGGTTATGGACTACTTCTGCTATGCCACTCTAATCGTAAAGAATTGCTATTCGTTAACCTTTAAAATTCAACATCGAATAAGAATGCTATCACAAGTCTTTGTCAAAATTTTCATACCTAGTGGTATTGAAATCATTTAACATTGTATAGATTCTTGTGTGTTTCCTTGTTATTACGTTGCAGAATATAACAGAGAATTTTAGTATACGAAGATTATGGAATGATTATGAATTTGTAAGAGAGTTGTTAGTCATGTGAGATACAGATTTTTGAAATGAACAAATGATGAAGGTAATGATGATAATAAAGATAATGATTAAGGGATTGTTTATACAAACGGATTGAAAGAAACTTGTTTGTACGTATGTTATATACTTAAGCCTACTTATTTATAATTATGCGATAAGCGTAATTAGTCCACTTACTAAAGAGAAGCTATCAACATACCTTGTAATATGAGAATTTATAATTCATAGTTCGGACAATTTTTATAATTTCCTTATTCAAAAGAAGAGTGGCCTAATACAATTTTAATAAGATGATCATAAATCGTCATACCTAAACATAGAGAATCATGATATGGCGTAATGAGTGTAGAAATGATATGAATTCATAAATGGTTAGACAATATGAGATTGTTGATATGTACAAACAAGCCCATATAATCGCGAGGATTGAAATTTTATGTTGCATAAGAGGTATTAGGATAGTAGGATAGAATTGACAGAGTCTATTTTTGATACGACCATATAACAAGATGTAACAGAATAATCACCTATATTATTTTCAAGGATAACATTACATACAAACATTACCTATGAAAAAGAGTTGAGAACTTATGCTAAGTATCTTTATTAGGATAAAAATACCAAATGACAAGGATATGTAGCTTGAATATTAGGGTTATAGATAAAGAAGATATGAAGAGTGACTACCTTCGAGAGTTGTTTTCTAGGTCAAAATCCTAAGTGAACAAAAACAAGGCTCATCTCAATAAGTATGCTTTTCAGTGAGCCCATACAGTTATTTGCTTTTGAGCACTGAGTCGCATAATGAATCCTTTCTTCCACAGACAATACAAGTTATGATTACGTTGTAGATTGTTTTATTAGTGGGTTTTGTTTCTGCAGTTCTTGGTTAGATGACCTACTCTGTTGCAAGTCCGGCACTTGACAGTACAAGGACCTAAGGTGGATGTAGGTTGCAGTCTTCACACAAGACGATTACCAGTATAATTCCCCTTGGTGGACAGTATAAACTATTAGAGGATTCCTACGTCCTTTAATCTGACATGTCGGTGGTAATGACATTGTTACAGTTTGTTATCGAGTAAGTATTATATTCCCCTGAATAGGTCTTGTCTGTATGACTAAGTTTCCTTTATCCTCAAGCATTCGTATGCGATTATTGGTTTCTTATACAGAAATACGACAACTTTATTATCTGAATCCATTTAACCTCTGGGATATGTTGATGGCTTCCTCCAAAGTTTGAGGCTTCGAGGCAGTAACGTTTCCTTCAATGCTTTGCTGTAGTCCCCCGATGAAAGCTTCTATAAGTTTCTCAGAATTCGGCACCATGTTTGGACATAAGATTGTTAATTTCTTTGAATATCATTCTAATATAAGTTTGCGAGATCACTTCCATTTACATTTAGACCAGAAAATTCAACTTCCATTTACTTGATCTCAATCGAGGACAGTACTTGATTGCGATCAGAAGCCATTTATAACTCAGTCCACGTGATTTGATTACTTGCTTCTATCCATAGGCAGGGTAATGTGCATTCCACCAGACAAGCCATCATTAGTATAAAGTACAGTAGTCAATATGTTACATGTCTTCCGCAGCACACTTGCTACGAGAAAACACTGAACACAGTACGTTCAAACTCACGTGGAATGAGGTCAACAACGACCTTCTGTACCGTTGAAGAAGGAAGTTGACAGTTTAAAATGTAATTCTTTGTAGTTTTCATCATTTTTGCTATCAGGAATTTCTCTGGCGTCAGTGTTCCTATTGTAATTGTCTCAGAATGCCATGGCGCAGCCTTGTGCATTCAGAGCTGAAGGAAGATGCCATCATTAATCAGTTGCCGGATGGCACCTAAATTATATGACTGGTGTTTTAGATGTTTAAACGTCCTTATTGGGAGGCATTCTAATCTACAAAATGATGACTACGAGTAAAGAATGAAAATCATATAAAGCTTTTGAAAAGTAATAAAAGTAGAATGTTGATATCTATAAAATGCTTAAAAGGAAAATGCTTATTTTTAAATTTTATAAGCACTTAGAGTTTGTATGATAAAGACAAAAATAATGACGAATAATGGTAGAAAGTATATGAAAGAGAGATAAGTTAGAAATAATAAAGGGTATGAAAACGTATTGAGCCTTTAAAATAAACTTGCCTTTCACTGTACATAGTCAAGATTTGACAGCTTTTTACTTATTTAACACATCCGTGCTATATAGGATAAAGCTATAACTAGTCTAAAAGTTTTGTATGATTCTGAGTATGGTAATGGACAACCCCAAAAGAACATCCTGATTTTGTTTTGGAGTGACGAGCTTGATTTTCTCAATGATTCGTTCAAGAATCGGAATTCTGTAGTATGCAAAGGCAATCACAGCCTTTTGCCCTAACATGCTTCTTTGAAGTTTGATAATCTGAGTACGGAATTTTCTCTGAGTTCGGTCTTATCGTACCACTATTCCTTCTAATGATCCATTCTATCAATAACGTTCCTTCCTCCTTTTCTCAGATGTGGTGAAGATAGAGGTTCATCTAAAGTAATTTAAAATATCATTGATTTGTCCTCATGATGTTTCATGATACAACTGAATATGAATATTTTCCTTATTTCAAATAATCTGGGATAGGAGTATAAACTGAGGAAGGTGGTGATATCCAAACACAGGTTAAGAGATTCTAGATATGAATAGATAACGTAGTTATGAGGAAGAAGATGGGGAATGATTTGGGTTGTTATTAGTGGGTAATAGTCTCTTCAGGAACAAAGAAATATCGAGGGATCAAATAGTAATGATGTGGTAATACAGAGATATAGTCAAATAGTTGGTGAGAGAGTAAATAGGATCATAGAATTGAAATAAGTAATTCTTAGCATAAAAATTGCATTGTACAGTTCCTCTCAAATAAGTATTATTGTAGAAAGCTGAGAAAACCGATTGAATCATATTAACCGTTAGAGTTTTTCCGAAAGAGTTAAAAGTGACTGGCTTCCTGATGAAGTGTTTTTCTGGAAATACTCCGAGTGAGACCGAAGTATAGATGAGAAAATTCTATAGAGGAAACAAGCTCTCTCAATAATCGGTAAGTATGAGCGGTTATGAGAATACATCAGATCTGCTTAACAAACCCGTCTAATAACACTAAGTTTATTTATGAAAAAGTATAATAGATATGTATATTTACTTACTGATCCCGATGATGGCTGAAAAATAAATGTGTGTTAATAGATATAAGGTTTTGACCTAGTATTCTCTATAGACCATGGACGCTGAAACCAATCAGTTAACACCGCCCATTTATTACATATACAAGAGCGAAGATAATCTGCTGGATATAACTTTCATGCGGATACAACAATCAATAATCATAAGAAAACACTTTAAAAGATGACTTTATTGGAAAATTATAGTTATCATTATAACATACAGAGTTTTATAAAAATAGCAGGTCCCAAAATCAAAACATCAGTTTTGAATGATAACAGTTTCAACCATATATTGAGTCCATGCCACTCCGTGCCGCAACTTGCTCAATTACCTGAGATAAACATGCTAAAAAAATACAACACAAAGGTAGTGAAATTCCATAGGTTTAATATAAACAGTATTAGACAACAAGTCCTTGAGTGTAGATAATTGTTTAAACACAATTATTATTATATTGTGTTATTAATAGCACCCGTTATTAGTAATAAATAACAAGACGAATACAATTAACATAGTAACAATGATTATCCCGCTTATTTCCTTATATGGTTTGGTCTGGTCTTGTCTGTCTGGTATTAGTATGACTAAGCTCATGGCACACAAACTGACTATGTATAATATAACCCAAAAAATCTAGATGATGATATAATCTATTATATAGAATAATGGTCCTCGTGTACGTAATTGCCATATACCTATGAAATTCAAATATCAGTGAGATGTTATGGTATACTATCCGGAGGCTACACAAACAGGATTTATCGTCAATCCTGATAGATCTAATCCATAATTTTTGCGTTCACACCCGAAAGTATATAACTGCTCCAGAAGAATGATGGAACTTTTGGCATAAAGTTAACTGACATCAATGATAATCGTATAATAGATTAGCATATAACTTGTAGAGATACTTGGATTCATGGAGTTTTTAAGCTGTATACAGGTCATTGGAAAGTTAATCACATAGTGTTATAAGATAAACAAGTAAATGTAAAGAGTTATTGTAACAAGCATGTATCCCCCTACGCGGTTTTATATAAACATTAAAATAATGTAACAGGCGAGGTTAATGAACTATCACCTGATAGTTATATGTAATATTTATCTTCCAGAAATGAAAGCTGACGAATTCAGAAGATAAACCTAATCACAATCTTAAACGGGCCTGAACATAGTCTGATATAGTACACATACATAGATAAACATCCACGCCACGCCAACATGAACTAAAATATGTCAGTTTAGGAAGATTGACTCATAAAACTTTAGTTTTAAGCAGTTATGAGTTTGATTGAAGAGATACCTGGAATTATTGTATCACCCGTTCGGTCGGGGCCATCATAAATCAGAAGTCATTCATAAACTTTTGAGAGGAGCAAGGTAACACTTTAAATCGTAAACTCAACAACACAGTAATAACGTAACACCAAGATGAAACCTCTTAATATGAATCTTCTAGTATTGAGTGATATCAGATTCATAACGGTTTATAAGTGTTTATTCAATATCTGGAAAGGTTAAGCACGAGAAGCGTTAATTTAAAGTTTACGCCAGGTGATGTCTGAATATGATTTTAACACTTTTCAAAAATGTTACAGTTTAGGACCTGGGGATTAGGAAAATTGCAATTAGGTCCCATTGGAGTTTGCTCATTTTTACGACTTTTGGACCTTTAAGTTTTTAAGAATAGCCAATAACCTTTTGTACTTTGAAGTGACATTATAGACCCTATAGTTATAACTATTGATAAAATGACACTTTTAGTCCATTTTAGATATAAGTTCCAAAAGTTACGATACTCATATAATTTAATACCGATACCAATGCTCCAGAAAAGGCGACAAAACCACATATACACATTCGTAATGATGGAATAGACACACATGATTGCTCACTCCTTAACTCGAACAAGCTAAAGGTATAAACTATCTTGGGTATCAATAATAGATACTCGAATTCTTATAGATCTAAAGGCGAACCTCACATTTTTGGGGTGAAATTTTGAGAGTTTTTGTGCTAATCATATAAATTCCTATCCATGAGACGCTATTAATACTCGATTTTCGTCGGTATGTGTCATAAAAAAATTTAAATTCTGGTCAAAATTACCTTTTTATGCTATGTTTTGATATATTACCCATCATTTTAAGGACAAAGCAAATGGAAAATGAAGGAATAGTTTCTAAGGCTTATTTCCCCCTACACTTAAGTTTCATCCACCATAGGAACAAAATAGGAACATTGTAGAGAGAGGGTGAAAGAACTAGAGAGAGACAAGAGAGAAAATGGTTACTTGCACTAGAAAGAAAGTAAGAAGCAACACCCTCTCCATACTTGGAGAGGGCTTTATATAGTACATAGAGTGGACAAGCCTTGTGGGCTTTCTTATGGGTCTTTTGGGCTAGACCAAGCTACGAATGGGCTTTAAGCCCGACAACTAGGCCCAATTAGCTTAAAAGAGATTCCCGTAAACTACATTTTCCTATACAATGCTCGAGATTGATAATGACCATCACTTTACTAAAAACACGGCTAACAATCTCCCCCTAAGGGGTGGTCATTCAATTGTGGATCCTTGGTTTGTAGCAATTTATACTAATATTTTAAATATAATATAGGTGAAAATAAACAAATCACTTTTAAAATCCAAAAAGCAATAAGTTTAAATTCACAAATGAAAAAATATATATCCGGAAGTATCGGTTTCTCGCTTCGTTATCCACAAAGTTTAAAACCGGACCCAGGTCGTTTTGTCCCAACGAGGCGTGAATTTGAAAATTTAGAATCGGTTTGCGGACAATGCTTGAATAATCAAAGATTTGATTTGGAATCTATTTCTACTAATAAAGTGCAAAAAATAACTAAAAGAAAGCAAACAAGAAAGGCAATTAAAGATACGGGCTAAAAACGTTAACGGGTATTAAAAACGAACGCTACTTAAAACCTAAATTATCAAAATTTAAACCTAAAATGATTTTTTAACTTTTAATAAGCCCTAAGTGACTCAAATGTAAGAGCAAATAAAACTAAACTGTTAGCCGTGATATTTAGTAAAGTGATGGTCATTAAACAATCCCGAGCCTTGTATAGGAAAACGTAGTTTTCGGGAGTTTAGTTAAGCTAGTTGGGCCTAGTTGTCGGGCTCAAGCCCATTTGTTCTATGAACCGGCCCACTCAAGCCTACAAGAATAGTCCATCCAAGAAGCTATTTAAAAGCCCTCTCCAGTGTGGAGAGGGTGTTGCTTCTCATTTTTCTTTTGTGAAACAAGTAACCATTTTTCTTTGTTTTTTACTTTCTCTCTCTAAAATCTATTTTTCTTATTTTTGTGTTTTGGTGATGAAATGATATCCTAACAAGTGGTATCAAGAGCCAAGGTTGGGTTATGTGATTTGTGTGTGGTAACTTATTAGAGATTTTTTGTTTCGGCTTATTAAGTTTTGTTGTTTGTTTTTTTCTATTCGAAATTTTTTTTCCCATTATATCGTCTTTATAATTTTTTTTTGTACAAGAACCTTGTGGTTTAGTGTTGTGCGTTTAGTGCTTTGTAATTCGTGAGGTTGTTTGTGCAAATCGCAAGGTCGGAAAGAAGCAAAGAATTCGGCATAGCATCATCTTGCGAAGATCGAACGACAGTGGGGGTGTTTGGTATCGAACTAGGTCAATCGAACTGCACCAGTCGAACGACAACGTGAAATTTCTTTTGGTTGAACTTAGCACCATCGAACGAGTGAATTTCTTTTGGTTCGAACTGCACATTTCGCACGAGTAGAAACCTTTAAGGATCGAACGATGCGGTCTTTGCAAGCATCGAACGAGGGCGACAAGTCTTGTGGATCGAAAACTCAGCCATCGTCGAGCAACTTCGTGTCTCAACCGAACGAGTTGCTTCGTAGAGATAGTCGAACGAGCGATCTTTGTTTGGATCGAACGAGGGTTTTTCTGTTTTGGATCGAACTAGTATTTCCTTTGAGGATCGAACGAGCGATCTTTGTTTGGATCGAACGAGCGATCTTTGTTAGGATCGAACGAGTGATCTTTGTTACTAGCGTGGATCGAACTAGAGTCGATCGAACGAGCGAAGAAAAGGGTTTCAGTAAAACAGCCATAACTTTTGATCCGTAAGTCCGTTTAAGGCCCGTGACCTCTCAAATCGAAGAGAAAAACGTGACGGATCACGCTGTAACCACCCTTTGGCAGGTTAAGGATTTTTCGAAGCCCAAAAACATCATTTTCTATGATTTTTTGACACTTTTCAGTATTTTTGGAATTTTTCGCTGCTGATTCCGAATCAAATCATTCACGGTTATCTAGTGATCTTGTAAAATCCCGTTAATTCATTATCGGTTTTGATCATAGACGAGTAAAATCCCGTGAACGTTAATTGATTCAAATCCACAACAACAACAAATCACTTTACCCACTAAAGATCCTTGTTTATCATTTCACATCACTTTTGCAATGTCGACTCAACAAGACATTTATGCAGCCGGTTCTGAAAACCGCCCTCCTATGCTTAACAAAGAGAACTATGTTCCATGGTCATCTCGTCTTCTTCGGTATGCTAAGAGCAGACCAAATGGAAAGTTAATCTACAACTCCATTATGAATGGTCCTTATGTCAGACGAATGATCCCTGAACCAGGTGATACAGATCGTGAAGTACCTGTTCCTGCAACGTTTCATGAACAAACCGATGATGAACTCACAGTAGCAGAAATTAAACAGATGGAAGCAGATGATCAAGCTATTCAGACCATTCTTCTCGGTCTTCCTGAAGACATCTATGCTGCTGTTGATAGTTGTGAAACTGCTCAGGAAATCTGGTTACGTGTGCAACAAATGATGAAAGGTTCTGATATTGGAATTCAAGAAAAGAAGGCTAAGTTGTTTAATGAATGGGAAAGGTTTACTTCCACTGATGGGGAATCGATTGAGTCTTACTATCACCGTTTCTCAAAATTGATGAATGATTTTAAGAGAAACAAACACTTTCCTGAAAAGATTGCTAGTAATCTCAAGTTCCTAAACAACTTACAACCAGAATGGAGTCGGCATGTTACTATTGTTCATCAAACGAAGGACTTGCATACGACAGATTACACTCAGTTGTATGATTTCTTGAAGTACAATCAAAAGGAGGTTGATGATCAAAGAGCTGAACGACTTGCAAAAACACATGATCCGCTAGCACTCATGGCAAATTCCAACAATCCTTTCAACTATCCAGTGTTTCACCAAGATCAACCATCACCAAGTACCTACATGCAACAACCACAACCCATCAACAACAACTATAACCCACAACCATCATTCAACCAGAACTTCATGCAACAACCAATACCAAATCCCGAAGACATTACAGATCCCACAACCGCAATGAACATGGCACTTGTTCTAATGGCTAAGGCATTCAAACTAAACTACTTAATATGTGCTTAATTACACATATTTTATGTCCAATAAAACGAGCCTAAATGACCAAAAACAGACGAAAACTGCCAAA
>BQNB010102828.1:0-18810 GCA_026074375.1 Tanacetum coccineum | reverse complement strand
AAATAATTTTTAATTTTTATTTTAATATATAATATGCCTTTAAATATAATTTTCTCTCTCCTAACTCAAATCCAAATTCAAATCCTAAACCAAATTCAAATCCAAATCCAAATCTTAATCCTAAACCCATTTACAAACCAAACGGACCCTTATATTTTCAAATTTTCTTCAACATATCTCATAACGATGTTCGTAACCCGCGTGCTGTTGGGGAGCGTGCGAGATTATCTTTGCAACGGACTGATAATGCTAGGTACTATTTGTGAGTCGTTGTGACTCATCTTGCAACGAACCGACCTCAAAGAATATTTCTGTAAATATTATAAAATATATATTAAACTTCAACGTTTTTTATATAATCGTACGCATGTTAGAAGCATTGAAATGTTAGGCTCGTTTTGTTCGCAATACGACGATTTTAAATGAAGTTTGTTATACAAAAAAATCGTAAATAGGTTAAAGTTGAAGGTCCGTTTTGTAATGTTTATCATACTTGAGGCTGTTTTAAAAATTAATTAATTTTTTCTTTTTTCTTTTACATCGTAATTGATGAAACCACTAATATTTTAATCCTCGACATTTGGATGAATAATTTCTGCTTTTTTATATATACGAGGTTCGTAACCCGCGCGTTGTCGCGGAGCATGTGAGACTATTTTCACAACAAATTTCAGTCGTTAGGACTCACAATGAACTGATAACATCAAAGACTATTTCCGTAAATATTTTATAAATGTAGATTAAACTTCAGCATTTTTTATAAAATCGTTCGCATGTCAAAAGCATTGCAATATTTGGCTCGTTTTGTTCGCAATTCGACGATCTTTTTAGTGGCATTTTTTTCCGAATGAATCGATAAATGTGTGTTCCATATTTGATAAATTAAATTTTTTATATAAAAAAATCGTAAATAGGTCAAAGTTGAGGGTCATTTTTGTAACTTTTAGCAAACTTGACCTAACTCTATATAATTTATTTAAAATTAAACCACTAAAATTTTATTAATTACCTCATCTTTTTTTCATTTTTTTATTTTTATAAATTTGAACATATATATTTATGTTGTTTAGTTTTTCCTCGCTCATCAGATTTTCCACCAATATAATGCCATAATTTTGAAATTTTTAAGCTGCTTTTTTACTTAAAGCAGTCTGATTGTCAAGTAAATGATTTAAAAAATTAGAAGCATCATACCTAATAAGGAAATATTCTTTTTTTTAAAATGCAAAAGTCCTCGCTTTTTGTTTTCCTTTACTAGATAAAAGATTGCAATATTGGGCTCGTTTTGTTCGCAATTCGACGATCTTTTTAGTGACATTTTTTTCGAATGAATCGATAAATGTGCAGTTCACCATATTTAGATATATAAAGTTTTGATATATTAAAATAGTCGTAAATAGGTCAAAGTTGAGGGTCATTTTTGTAACTTTTAGCAAACTTGATGTTGCTTTTTGTAAATTTTTTTATTTTTTATTTTATCGTACGTCATGAACTTTTAAGTATTATTTTACTACACATGAATAATTTTGAGGTTTAATATATATTTATAACAAGCATGTTTACCCGCGCGTTGCTGCGGGACGTTAATTTTTCGCGCATAGTTGCGGGTTTATTGTTTTTCCTATTTTTTTTATTTTATGCGGGTTTTATTTTTAGGCTTATGTTTAATAGTGGTTTTTTTTTATTTGGGATTATGTGTAAAACCGCACTCATGGCTAGGGAGGTATTTTCTTTGATATGTAATAGTCTATGTAACTTTTGGTAATATTTTCTTTTTTGGTTATTTTGTTGCCGCGTAGTGATGATTTTTTTTTTATATTGCGGTTTTTATAAAATAATAGTCTGGCACATTTACTATTGTTTAGCATGAGTAAATAACGGACGTCGCTATCTCCTTTTGTTGCCAGTAAGCAATATTTTTTTTCTGTCAATATTATTTTTTGTGCGGTGTTATTTTTTTTTGGTATTATCTAATTTAATAGTCGGTTTTTTTTATATAAGTCAGAGTACTTTTGTAATTTTCTTCTTTTTATTTTGTGTTTGTGTATTTTTTTTTGTATTGGTATTTAAAAAAAATAAATGGGCCGGACTCCAAATGGGAGCATCCATTGGCGCCGAACATGTCATATTACTTGTAGCACGACGTTATTGTAAAAAACGACGTCGTATCATTTTGTGCCGTAACATATTTTTTTTTAATTATTTTTTTGTGAGGGGTTCGTTTTTTATATATGAGCTTATGTTGTTGGGCCTCATGACGAGGTATTTTTGATATGAATATGTCTAGTAACTTTTGTTAATTTTCCTTTTTTTTTTTATTTTGTGTCGAGTATTTTTTTTTTTTGTATTGCTTTTAAAAATAAAAAAAAAGAGGGGGCGGCCCAAAAACTGTGAGCCCTATTGGGCGAACGAGCATTGTTCATATTTCTGTAGCTCCGATCGATTAAAAAAAAAAGTGGGCGAGCCCAATACTGGGAGCCCTTTGAGCCGAACCATGTTATATTACTGTAGCAGACGTAAATAATAAACTACGTCGTATTACTTTTTAATGTTGTAATGGTATCACTATTGAGAGATACGTCCCTTTAAATTTTTTTTTTCTTTATTTTTGTGCGCCTAAAGAAGGGGTGAGCTGGGATTATAAAGGTCTTTTTTTTTTTTCCGGGTTACGTGAACAAGCTAACCGAAGCAATGTGGGTCGTGGTAATGTCATTTTACTGTTTAGCAGCAGTCAAAAAACGACGTCCAGTACACTTTTTAAATGAGCAATTTTTTTTCAATTTTATTTTGTGCGGGTTTATTTTTCAGGTCTCAGTTTGATAGTTGCTTTTTTCTTTTATTATAAGTGCGCATAGCGCGTTTTTTTTTTTTTTTTGACTCAGTCACGATAGAAAGTCGTTAATAGTTAAAAATGAGAGTACGTCCCGTATTTTTTTTTCCTTTTTTAGGGCAAAGAAGGAGAGCGGATTTTAAATTTTTTTTTTTTTTTGGGACGCCCTTTTTATGAAAAGTACGTCCGAGCCAACAGTACCCGAGAGCCAGTGGGACAGGGTTATCTGTTCATTTCACTGTTCTCCTAGAGGCAAAAACAGGGCGGCGTTTTACTTCTATAATGTGTATTACTATAATGTGTTTTACGTTATTGAAAGCTAGGTTCGTATGAGGTGTGTGATGCATAACTAAAAAAACGACGGGTACTATGTGAATGACTAAGAAATACCAAGCTACCCAATACCCACACCTCCAGGATCAAACCCCCCGATAAAAAGATTTATCTGGTCTTATGTTTAAGATTATCTTCAAGGCTTATTAAGTAATGGCAATATATTAGTGTTTTAATGGCTACCAGACGATATAGTGTAAGGTAAGGATGAACAATTCTCATAGTGGGGTTCCAAATGAAGATGATTTCGTGTTTTAACTTGTTGGGGGATGTGAGGAATAATAACGGGTGGGACTTGCTTTTGGGATGTGCTCCGTGTGATGATTCCGTTTGTGGTGTTGGGTATGGGGTATTCTATGGAGGGGTGTGAAAAAGATATCGAATCCATCATTAATAGCAAAGGAGACGAGGCTGTTTTTAGATGAATTTTATGTCTTTAAATATTCAAGGGCTTGGTAGCAAGTCCAAAAAGGAGTGGGTAAAGGAGTTATCTAATAATAATAAACTTAATTTTATTGCAATTCAAGAAACGAAGATGGAGAAGGTGATGTATTTTGGTCATGTCTCACATGTATGTGAAAATTTATGTGGGGTGAACCGAATTAGGATACGTGTTAGTGAAGGGCTGGTATTCTGGTGAGTTCCTTTGTATTTTGGAGGAATCTTTTTTCAGAAAGATTATGTTACGATCTCGGATTGTTTGTAGACATTTATGGCGACGTGGAATCCTAGTAGTAATATGCTTTTGTTGTGTCTATTTCGACCCCGCAGCAACCTTCTTGGAGACGGGTTGTTTTATGGGAATTATTTAACTGATTTTGTTGGGAGTTGGAATGGAGGAGGACTATTTTAATGGAAGTACGTACGACATATTACGAAGGGCTTGTAAACAATGTTTGAAAGACGAGGTACGTGTTTTAATGTTAATAACGCTAGCTTTTTTAATCAATTCATATCTTCTTCTGGTTTAGTGGATATTAAAATGGAGGGTTACACGTTTACTTGGTCACACCCTTTGGCGGAAAAAATGAGTAAGTTGGATAGGTTCCTTGTTTGGATGGTATCATACTTTTTTCCCCTCATTTCGTGTCGTTATGTTTGGACCGGCATTTATCGGACCATATCGCGATTTTGTTATGTGAAGTTAAAGTGGATACTTTTTGGGACCGATTCTTTCAGGTTCTATCATTCGTGGTTCAAAATCGTTGGTTTTGCTGATATGGTGAGAACGCAGACTTGGGGCACTTTGGTTATCTCGGAGACAGAATAATAATAATGATTGAGGTTTAAAATAAGAAGCTTACAAGAGCTCAAAAAAGTTATCAGGTTAGTGGATGTTAAAGATAAAGATAATTCAGAAGTTTGCTAGGTTCTAAGATACTCATTGTTTTGAGCTTCGTGATATTGATAAACGTTTTAGATCAAAATGGGCCTAATGATTCGTTGATTTTAGGCGATCCAAAGACGACTTAATGAGATAGAACTCTGAATGATAACTATGTGTAGATGGAAGATATTGGATTTCGTCCAGAAAGCAAAAAGTAAGATGGGCGATTGAAGGTGACGAGAGACTACGAAGTATTTTCATGGAGAATCCATTAACAAGAAACGGTTAATCTAGCATACCGTACGGTTATGTTATGTTGATGGTACGTGAGTGCAAGTTCTATCTTAGTGCAAGAAAGCTTTTAAAGATCATTTGAAAGCTCGTTTTTTAATAATCCCACAAAGGCTAGATTGAAACTCAGTTTCGCCTTTTCTGAAATCGAGTTATTACGCAGAGATCTGTGTTGAGACTTAAAGGGGGGGGTCATGGTGTCTCCATGATGAGATTTTTTAAGATTGGGTTGCTGTGGGATAGTGGTAGCTTGTCAATAGTTCAAGGGCCTACTGGACGGGTTTCACTTTTCAAATTCTTTAGAAAATTTTGAAGGTTATATGGTCCGGATTTTGTGAAGCTGTTGAGCATTTCTTTAAACAGGGCTCGTTCTTAAGGGTTGTAACTCTTCTTTTAGTGCCTCTAATCCCAAAACGTCCTGGATGTAAAAATTCGTTCAACGATTATCGCATCCTATTAGTTTAATTGGGTGTATTTATAATGGTTCGTCGACTATGATTTGGCAAGCCGTTTGGCCTATGGTTATAGCAGGCCTTGTGTCTAATACTTAATCCGGTTTGTTGCTGGAGATAGATCTTGGATGGTCCTTTCATTCTTAACGAATTGTTGACTTGGTGTAAATAGGAAGAAAAATCGAAAGCGTTGTTTTTTTTAGTTGATTTTTTTGCTAAGGGCTTATGATCGGTTCGTTGGGACTTCTTGTTTGTCGTCCGTGGCTTTGGATTCGGTTCGAATTGGTGTACTTGGATTAGAGGTATTTGCTGATTTTGTTAAGGCTTCGTTACTAGTTAATGGAATAAGTACCGTATGACGAGTTTCATATTACAATCGGTGTCTAAAACATGGTGATTCGCTATCTCCTTTTCTTTTTTTTCTGGTTATGGAAGCTTTGCATTTATCGTTTTGTAAAGGCGTTGATGGAAGATGTGTTTAAAGCATTCAGTTAAAGGGAATCTTTGTCTTTATCTCATTTATTTATATGCGGATGACGCCATTTTTAATGGAGTGTATGGTTGATAATATTTTGTGGTATTATAATAATTCTTAGATGTTTCAATCTTGCGTCGGGAATTGACAGATTAATATTCTATAAGTATGCAACAAATTTTGGGTAGTGTGGTAGGGTCCCGCGGTCTTAGAGTTGAGGCTAATGTTTATGACTTCTCTCTTTAGGTTTTGCACTAGTATGGAAAACTTTAGTTCCGTTAGTATTTGGGGTTATGCTTGGTGGGGGTCGTGGGATATGATCGTATAAGGCTTGGGATGAATGTAATTTTATAGCTCAATCGCGTTTGTCTAAATGGAAAGCGAAAAAACCTCTCGATTGGTGGAGGCTTTTACTTATGTAAATCAGCTTTCTGTGCATTCTCTCCCTTTTTAACATGTCATTTTAAGGTTCCTTAAAGGCGTGTTTGCTTATGGTTATGGAGTCAAATTCGTTTAGTAACTTCTTTAAGGTGCCGGGCATGTTGGAGACAAAACAAATTTCCTGATTGCGTGGGATAAGGTTGTTAGCTTCGAAGAAGAAATGGGTGGCTTGGGGTTTCGAGTATTGCGCTTTAATCGAGCGCTCCTCTTTTTAAAGTGGGTTTGGCGTTTTCGTTTCGCAAGATGATTCTTTGTGGTTTCGTGTTATCCAAGCGGCTTTCATGGGGTTAAGATATTGATTCTCATTCAGTTCTTTATGTTTTCTCTATATGGAGTTCGATTTTGAGGAATATTCAGGTGTTAAGTCATCGGGATTTGATTTCTTGTCGTAGTTAGCTTCTAACCGTGTAATCAGGGGTATGGTCAATCGACTAGTTTTGGAAAGAGACTTGGATAGGGGTTATTTCCCTTGTGTGAGGTGATGTCCGCGTGTTTAGTTTGCCTTGATTCTGCTTCCCAATAATGTCTGTGTTGTGGGTGGCGGCTAAGATGATGGCTGGCCCCTGGCTTACGTCTTTTTGGAGATCACGTTAGAGGGAAAGGGGGATGGTTTTCTACTTATTTCGAACAGCAGAATTCTCAGATTAAAGTTCGTTTTTGAATTCAAGTGGTACTTGGCTACGTGTATGTTTTTTTTTTTTAATGATCGTTGGTATTTCTCCCTTTTCTAGCAGTGGTGAATTTTGTGTGGAAAGGATACTCGTTTGATATTGATGATTTTGGTGCTTACTCCTCTCATTCTGAGTGGCGATAGGTGGGGTTAAAGGTTCAATTCCTATTAAGATTAATGTTTTTATGTGGCGAGCTCCGTCGGGGGTGTGTTTGCCTACTAGATACAAAATCTGGTCCAAAAAGGTGTTTTTTGGTACGAGTCCAACTTCTCTGCACCGGTTTGTTTTTCGGAATGAAGAGGGATTGTCCATCATTTGTTATTTCGATGTTCTCTATCTCAGGAGGTTTTGGCATCGATGTTTGCCAGTTGGTGGATGAGATCGATTTCCAGGCTTTGGCGTTCGTTCTCTGATGGGACGGAGTGGTTCTCTTATATTCGTCTTCCGGGTTCAGTTAAAGGTTTTTTGGAAGGCTGTCTTTAAGTTGCTTGGTGGTTTATTTGGGGGGATTTCGGATCGTTCTACTTTTTGATGTTAATAGCCGTCTCTAGATCGATCCTTTTGAGATATGTCTCTTCTCCTTTATTTGGTTGTAAATAGTAGGTTTGTTGAAGTTCTCTAGGGATTGATTGGCTTAAAAAAAACGCCCGCATTTATATTTTGTAATTTCTTTTCTAGCTCCTTGCTAGTTTATAAAATTTTGCCGTTAAAAAAAAAGAGAACTCTAGTCCCCTCATCTTCCAGCGTTATGGAGCTTATATATATAATATAAAAATAGATATCAAAATAAAGTACCCTTAGAGTAGGGCGAAAGAAAATCAATATGAGATTTGCGTTGGTTTTTTCAATGAAACAGTAAAAGATGTTTTACCCATCTATGGATGGAAGGTTTTATGTATATATGAGTGTGAAGTAAGTGAAAGTACAAAAAGTTAGTCGTTTAAATTGTAATTAAATAATTAGATATTTAATAATTGCATTGCTTTTTATATGTATGGAGTAGATATAGTCTTAAAAACAGATACTACTCAATTTTTTAGATTTTATGTTTTAAGTCAAATGTGTTTTGTCATGTTTTATATGTTAGCTTATAGATAGTGGTGTAAAATGGCCTCATTCGGTTAATTATCTAAACCATGTTGAGAGCATATATGGTTCAATCACACGGTTATGGTTTATGGATGACGTGGTAAAGTGAATTGGTGAACGTGGGTGAACAATAGACCTTGTGTGATTCGGTTTGTATTTCGTACAATATTCGTTCGAGCTTATTTTCTAGCTTATAAGGTTAATTTTTATATTTAAGTCATTATGTGCTCGTATTAGAAAATAAACTGTAAAAGTGAGCTTATAAAATATAAGTCGAACCAAATAAAATCATAAACCAAAAAATAACCTTAAACCAACAAGCCTAAAGAATTGATACATTTGGGTTTTAAGAATTACTGTAACTCTTTTGTATAATAAATTTTATACACGCAATGTTTTTGTGAATGTAGATCAAACAATAGCATGTGTTTGGTAATGTGTTTAACAATCAAGATTAACCGCGCGTTGCTGCGGGCGTTAATTTTTTTTGTTTATTTTTTCGGTCTCATGTTTAATAGTTTGTTTTTGTTCTTATATAAAATGACAATCGCGTTTTTTTTTTTTTTTGCCCAGGCCGATAGAAAGTCGTAAATAGTTAAAGATGAGAGTACTTCCTGTAAAAAAAAATTTCTTATTTTTGGCCAAAAAAGAGGAGGGGGATAATAAAGTTTTTTTTTTTGGCCGATGAACAGTAACCGAGCCCATTGGGCCGGGGGTACTGTAGCGCTACTGTAGCACTGTTCATTTTAAGCACTGTAGCAGTGCCAAAACGACGTAGTTTTACTTGTGAAATGTGTTATTTATTTATTTTTATTTGTTTTTTTGCGCGTTTTTTTTATGTTTAATAGTGTAAGTTTATTTTTTCCTGCACGTTACTGCGGGGCGCTAAATTTTCTGCGCGTTGTTGCGTGTCATTAATTCTTTTTTTTCCTTTTAATTTTTTTTTTTTTATTTTTAATTTTGTGCGAGTTTATTTTGTCGGTCTCATATTTAATAGTGCGGGTTTACTTTTTCAGTATAGTCAATTCGGAAATGTTACCGCGGGTATTTTTTTATAATTGGGCCGGCCCAAATTTTTGGGCCTGTTTAAGTCAATTCGGAAATGTTACCGCGGATATACTTTTATCTGAATGCGTCGGTACTTTTGTAACATTTTTTCCTCCCTATTTTGTGCCAACAAATTTAAAAAAAAACAAAAAACTAATTGGGCCGACCCAAATTTTTGGGCTAAATTTTTTGGGCTTTTTTTTTGCCTTCATATTTAATAGTGGATATTTTTTTATCTAAATGCGTCGGTACTTTTGTAACATTTTTTTCCTCCCTATTTTGTGCCGACAAATTTAAAAAAAAAAAAACTAATTGGGCCGGCACAAATTTTTGGGCTAAATTTTTTGGGCTTTTTTTGGCCCTCATATTTAATAGTGCGGGTTTATTTTTTCAGTATAGTTTTTTTTCATTTAATTTTGTGCGAGTTTATTTTGTCGGTCTCATATTTAATAGTGCGGGTTTACTTTTTTAGTATAGTCAATTCGGAAATGTTACCATGGATATTTTTTTATAATTGGGCCGGCCCAAATTTTTGGGCCTGTTTAAGTCAATTCGGAAATGTTACCGCGGATATTTTTTTATCTGAATGCGTCGGTACTTTTGTAAATTTTTTTCCTCCCTATTTTGTGCTAACAATTTTTTTAAAAAAAAAAAAAAAAAAAAACTAATTGGGACGGCCTAATTTTTTGGGCTTTTTTTTTGCCAGCACTGTAGCACTGTAGCTACAGTGCTTAAGTTGAACAGTGAAAGTGGGTAAAAAAACGTTGTCGTTTAACTTCCAAAATGTGTAATAGTATAATGAAGCCTCTGTTTGGTAATGGCACGGCCGCACGGGCTATCGAATTTCCTTTACAGGTCATGATGCTAAGCTGACTCGACCTCGAACATGTTCCCTTGGTAATGCTCTTAAACTATATATCCATGGTATATCACTATATTGTAATTTACCTTGATTTGAACCAATAATTATTTAATCTACCTAGGTTAATTTGCCATTTTTTAGACATACCTATGCAAACCACAGTTTTGAAGGCAAGTTCATGAGTGTTATAGTAAAACTACGTGTTCACATTAACGTTTTTTTTATTAGCTTTTTCGACCTTCCAGCTGTAAGATCATTTTAAAGTGTTGAAATTTTAAATTAATAGATGGCTTGTCTAACACTGGTGAGGGTCATGTCTACTAAGCTGTTAACATTGAATATGGACTACATTAATTTATGCATATGATTTTTATGCTTACATTGAATCGACCCATATATCTTTCAAAACACCAGTGTTTGAACATAAGTTACGTATCATAAAAAGAATCGTACTAGAGTAACATGTTCTTGTCCATTTTCTTCAATGCAATTTCTAATCCTAAATATGTATGTTTGTTCTTAGATGCAAGTAAAAAGATGTATGAAACTAACAAATAAATTATGGGCTGATCAAGTAGTGGTTAGTTGGGCCATTATATCTTGATATTATTAAACATGTTAAGAAAGCCTTTGTTGAGCTCATTTATAAGCTTATGTTATTTGGCCAAGTGGTAACCCGAACCGGTTGATGAGCGTACCTGACTTACTCAGCGGTTGTGGCGATGAAAGTGCCCGTAAACGAACAATGGACCTTGTGCGATTCGGTTTGTATTTCATACAATATTTATCAGGGCTTAATTTTCATACTTAAGTCATTTGTGCTCATAATTCAGAAAAAGAACCCGTAGAAAGTTGGCTTGTGAATTACTATAAAAGTTAAGCCACCAAAAATCATAGGTCAAAAAATAAGTTTGAACAAACAAACCTATTATCCAACAAATAAATAAGCCCAAGCCATTTGTGAGTTTGAGTCGATTAGGGTTTCTAGGTTATGTAACCTCTATATATTATGTCTCAGTAAACATTATAACCTACGGGGTTTTCAATATTCAAAAAAAAAACTTTGGGTAATCCGGATTTATCAGTTGGTGACTTTCAAGTTTGAAGATTTGTTTGGCAGATTTCTTCAACAACTAATTGTGTTCGTGTGTGACGTTTCTGTTGCTACTTGTACCATATGAAAACTCCTTCCTGCAAAATAGTTTTTAATTAGCTTTAATGTTTCGTGTTTTCTTTTCCAGTCTCGAGTTTTCGCGATTTCGTAGCTCGGACTGCGGGAGAGTATTAACCAATAAATAAATAAGCCCAAGCCTGTTTGGGTCCATTAGAGTTTATAGGTTATGTAACCTCTATATATTATGTCTCAGTAAAGTTATAACCTACGAGGTTTTTAATGTTCAACAAAACCCTCAAGACTTGATACATTTGTGTTTAAAGATTTCACTCTTTTGGTTAACTGATGTTATGCATGTACTTTTTTCTAACCAGTGGCGTTGCAAATAAGATGACTAGTGAGTGCTGAGTCACTCCTGATTAACCCACTTCATTCATTAGTTATTTAGGTTAGAAGTCGTTATTCTATTAGTTTTTTTACATTTAACCCCTTGTTGTATAGGTCGGGCCTCCTTAACTAAAAATCATGGCCCCGTCTCTCTTTATGATCGTAAATCAAACATATTGAAAGCTAGTCCATAGTGAACTAAAGGGTAAAGACCATTTATTACCAACATGCTTTCTCATTTGTACCGTAATGACCAACTTACTTTTTTTCGTACTCATTATACCCACGTACATTCAAATTTTGTTCGATATCACCAATATGACCATAAAATGACTATATTACCCTTGTCTTCTTTAACATATTTACAATCATAATTTTTTTAAATCTTAATTTTTTAAAAAGTACTTTAACAAAAAATATTTTTTACGTTATTTTTAGTAAAAAAATTTAAATTTTTTTACAATTTTTTTTAAAAAAAATCGCACTTTTTAAAATCTTAATTTTTTTAAATAAATTTAAATTTTTTCGTACTTTTTAAAATTTTAATTTTTTTTCAAAAAAAAGTTAATTTTTTTTCTACGAAAAAAATTAGATTTTTTTAAAAGTTAAGAAAAAAATAAAAAGGTAAAAAATATTCGAAGTAAAAAGTTTTCTTAGAAAAAAAATTAACTTTTTTTTTGAAAAAAAATTAAAATTTTAAAAAGTACGAAAAAATTTAAATTTATTTAAAATAATTAAGATTTTAAAAAGTGCGATTTTTTTAAAAAATTTTGTAAAAAAATTTAAATTTTTTTTACTAAAAATAACGTAAAAAATATTTTTTGTTAAAGTACTTTTTAAAAAATTAAGATTTAAAAAAATTATGATTGTAAATATGTTAAAGAAGACAATGGTAATATAGTCATTTTATGGTTATATTGGTAATATCGAACAAAATTTAAATGTACGTGGGTGTAATGAGTACGAAAAAAAGTAAGTTGGTCATTACAGTACAAATGAGAAAGTAAGTTGGTAATAAATGACATTTACCCTGAACTAAAACATGATTAGTGTTGTCCAAAATTTCCCTTTAAAGCAAGGTTATATTCTTGTTATGTCGACTGCAAGATGATGAGTCTATTACAATTTGGAAGCCAAGTTGATGAGATAATTATGGACTAGAAAGACAAACTACATGTGTGTTATAGTAAAAGTGTTGAAAGTTTTTTCTTAGTTTTTTCAACCTTTCAATTATAAGATCGCTTTAAAATGTTGAATCCTTAACTTAATAATAAATGGCTTTTCTAACACTGGTGATGAGAATCATGTCTACTAGTGGTGATAAGCGTCATGTCTACTAGGTTGCTAACATTGAATATGGGTTGCATTAGAATAATATTTCATTTATGCATATGAATTTTATGCTTACTTTAAGTTGGAACATTTTTTAGAACGTAAATCTTTGAATATAAGTTGCGTATCATACAAAAATCCTACTAGAGTAAGAATTGCTCGTCCATTTTCTTCTAATCGTTTTTAGATAGATAGATTGCCAAACTATCAACTTTTGTTCGCCTAAGTTACTAAACTTTTTTTTGTTCATTTGGGTTACTGGACTATCAAAACCGGTTAAATGAACTAGTCGTGACCGGTTTTCTAGTGTTAATCCCGGTTACATTGCCAGCGGTGACATTTTGACTTTTGATACAAATAAGTTACTGAAACTTGCCATTTATGTTCCCTAGAGTTACTAAACTAAGCCAATTTTACACACGAATGACTTTTTTATACAAACATTTTTATCCACACATGTTCATAACAGCACATGAATATAAACACCGTTTTCATACACACATATTTTATATACACGTTTATTTAGACATCTTTTTTATAACACACATTTTTATACAACACTTTTTATACACCCATTCTTGTACACTTTTTATATACACAATTTATAACACGGGTTTATATAATAAGAAGTATTGCAGAAACTACAAGGACTTAAAGTTAAACTTATAAAAGTTTAGGTGGCTAGTTGTTAACTTTAGAAAAAAGGTTGTTTAGAGTCAGTTTTTATCTTTTCCCGCTCATTTCTTGTATAAATACCCTGTACTATTTTTCATTTTCAGTTCAATGAAATCACTTTCACTGTGTGTTTTTCTCTCAATTCATCAATGTCAACAGTTTTATACACACATTTTTATACACGGTTTTATAAACATGTTTTTATACACACATTTTTATACACAATTTTATACACACGCTTTTACACATATTTTTATACACAGTTTTATATACACATACAAGGTTTTATACACACATTTTTATACACCATTTTATACACGTTTTATACGCACGCTTTTATACATACGTTTTTATACACGGTTTTATACACAAATTTTTATAAGCACATTTTTATACACTGTTTTATACACACAAAAAGCTGTATAAAAACGTGTAAAAAAATGTGTGTATAAAAACGCGTGCATAAAATCGTGTAAAACGTTGTGCATAAAAAATATATATAAAGGTGTGTGTATAAAAATATATAAAATTGTGTATAAAAGTATATAAAATTGTGTGTATAAAAAATATAAAAATAATATATATAAAATTGTGTGTATAAAAACGTGTAAAAAAATATGTGTATAAAAACATGTATACAATGTGTGTATAAAAGCGTGTATAAAAAAATGCGTATAAAAATACATATAAAAACGTGTATAAAAACATGTATTTTCTAGAGGTATTTTTAGATTAACAAAACAATAAAGTTTAGTAACTTAGACGAACAAATTCGCAAAGTTGAGTAACATACATGTCAAATAACCTGATAAGTTTCTGAGTTGGATAATTGGGCCCACAAAAAGCTGACGCGGAGAAGCTCAAAACATAATATCCAGGTTGCCAGTATACGAGGTAACCTGAATGAACACACTTTTGTTGTTCGGTAACCTTAAAGTCAAACTTCGATAGTACAGTAACCCAAATGAACAAAAAAAAAGTTTAATAGCTTAGACGAATAAAAGTTGATAATATAGTAACCTATCTATCTAAAAACCATCCTAAAAATATAGTATATATTTGTCGTTAGTATTATCTTGTTCTTAAACATGCAAGCCAAAAAAGACGCATGAAATTAACAAATAACATCGATCATCAATAGCTCACATAAATTATGATCGACGTACTATCTTTGTGAATAAGCACACGTACCACAAAAACATATGATATATATGTACACTAAACGTACCCTCAATCTTGGTTTAAAAATGCGTTTGACGATTCATTGCGCTAAAAGTCCGAAAGACCGATACGTAATGCGTGTTGCAAATGCGAACACAATTTGAAAGCGATACACGTTCAATATTAAAAAAGACAAAAAGTTATTTAAGCTTACAAATACTTAAGTAAATTGAATAAGCTTACAAATAAGTCACAGACATATTGGAATTAGTTTAATAGTCCATAAGTAATAATCTATTTGTAAAACAAACAAATCCACCAAACTAGTCAAAAGCACTTGTTTTGATAAGTTTTATTGTCAAAACGAGTTTTATTGTAAGTTTTACAAGTTTTATATTTTAATAAGCGCATAAGAATATATGGGCTTTTTCTAAATGCTCTAATATTTAGATGAAAAGTCCATGTATCAAAATGCGACAATTACGACGGTCGCTCGCATTACACAATTACCGTAAGTTGCGGCATAATGCGGACGCAATCTTTGATGATGTTGGAGTCTTGCATTAAGCACCATGATATGAATTGAAATCCTACATACAATGAAATGATGTTGTACAAATGGTGTATCAATAAGTTTTAAATTGTCGGTGTACGAAACACATATATTCCTTGCCTTAGCTTAACATCGGTTCATTAGAATAATTTAAGCCTCCTACTTTATATATAACGCTATGATTATTATATGTTGATCGAGTTGAATTATGAGTACCATATAATCATAAGTATATATTGTCGATCTCCATAATTATGTAGGAGAATTTATCATAAAAGTAAAGGTGTTTGACGTAAGAACAAGGGCACATGGCAACTATCATGTAAATTATAGGGCACTTAAATTATAGGGCACTTAGAACATAAATCTCTACTTTAATGTTCATTAAAATTAGTTATATTATATCCCCGTTGTACGTATGCTAATGTTCTCATTTTGCTTATTTTATCTGTAAAACTTACTTGATGGTTAAAGAATGGAATAATTAGCGTTTTAACTTAATCTTGACGACCTAGTTAGCCAAACTATTTTAGGGTTTCAATGGAAATACATGCGGTATATTTATCTTCTGATCTCTTGGAGCATCAACCCACGAAGCACATCGAGATCGGCATTCATTTTGTTCGAGATCATGTTGTTAGCGGATAGGTTCGCGTTTTGCATGTTGGCTCACTTTATCTGCATGTAGATATTTTACTAAGGGACTTCCGTGTGCATTATTCGGACTAGTTTGAGCGTTATGCGTCATTCCGCTCACCAATCCAATAGACTATTATTATGTGTTGTATTATTTGTATTGGGCCAAACCCAATAGTTACTATTGATGTATTTATACCCATTAGGAACTCTATTTTCATTAATCAAGATACACACTTTTACTGTTTTCCTTTATTTGTTCAAATACTTGTACGATATGATGGGCTTTGAGAAATTATGATCAAAAGAATAAGTTTTTGATTCGTCGTGCATGACATTTGGAATTGAAACATCAACTAAAAATAGGACTGACGAATCTTTAGTTATTACTTACATGTCCTCTAGGTCAACCATAATGAAAGCTAGTCCAGTGATCAACTAAACATGATGAGTGTTTTGTCCTAATTTTCCATTTAAAGCAATGTTATCTTAACTTCTAGCTTGTTATGTCGACTTCAATATGACAAGTCTCGAAACAATGCTATATAGGATGAATGCATGCGTAATTGCGTAAAGGTTCATGAGACTTGAAGTTGATATACTAGCGGAGAACTGACACGCTGATATGTATCTGTAACTTACTTTTATTTTGAGTTGACATATATTTTAAATTGCGGGATTATATATAGGAGGTGATTTGCACATCGTCAAAATCAATTTGCACACGATATGTATCCGTTGCCATACTAGTTACAAAGGATGCAACAAAAGAAGTAAAAAAAAACATCAAAGTTAATGATCTTCATGACATTTGACATCGAAACATTATCAAGAAACAATAAACGAATCATGAAGAATGACCTAGCTATAATTATAGTATAATTTTTCCTTAAGAGCCAATATTTAGTTTTCTTAATGAGGTAATTAACTTTAAGGTATGCTTGCTTAATTTGGGGGGTATAATTAGTGAATAAAGGCTTACACAAATAGTGAATGGAAAGATACGAAAAAGATGATAGCCTTTGGAGTGCCTTCCAAATGTTCCATTCAACTTTTTCTTAATATACTGTACTCTTTAATCTATGGTTAATATTATAATGAAAATAATGGCACTAAACTATAACGTAACATAGGTTGAAGTTCTTTGAAGTAATTGTAGATTTGTAGTAATAGGCTAGATAAGCACCGGATTCGACAGGGTTATCGACTACAAACAACGTACGTTATATCAGGTCATCCCGAGTCTTCAATTCCTGGCATGTGATGCTGGTGCCAAGGGCCGGTGTGCGACGCCTGCCCACTCCTTGCCTAGTCACCTACACCAACCATGCATCAATTTTGCTCTATACCTGCAGGTGCTCTAAGCAGTTATGGTACAAACTTTAGACAGTACGTAGCTACGGTAGGACACTAAAGTACGTACTGTGTTGATCAGCTATATATAGTTATTGTATCATAAATCCTGCAATTTGATCTATACAGCTAAACCGTGATATAATATACGGAGTACTACATACGTAATACATCTATAGTCTCATTATGAAACTCGATTTCGGTTTTTTGTTATGCTTTGCGCAATGCATACTCTTCGAGTTTTAATTAAACATGTTGCTACTATAATATGCCAGGTTAACATCGTTCTATTTGTGTTTTTTTTGCGCATGGCTCTTAGGTTTTCATGTAATTAGACACATATATGACTAATTTCATTCATATTTCGACATCCTTCAGTGAGTAACAACTAACAAGTAACAACATTTTCGCCGAACATGATTCAAGACCTTTCATAGTTTATGAAATGATAATGGAAGAAAGGGATTTGTGATGTTCATTCTAGTTGTTGAGTTGCATTCAAAAGAAACAGCTTGTAAAAAGAGTCAACAAACAAGCTAATAAACATTTACCTCATGGAGCTATGTTAGCCTATAAATTAATATATTTATGTAGAGGTTCCAAACATTATCATTAGAAATCAATAGCTTAAATTTGAAGGATCATGCTTCCTTGATCCCAAATCTTTCTATTTCTCAACTTGTCCCTCTCATTGCATATTTTTCTTTCATGATATTCAGCAATTATTCAAAAAATAATTCAAAAGCTTATAATAGATGTTACATGCATATCATGCTTAAATTAAAAAGAATCCCTAAAAGCAACAAGATCTCACTTATAAAGAAGTATTCGGTTCATATTATGCGAATTAAAACTCTCTTTCAATCTATAGTAGAAATAGTTTATCTATTATTTACGAAAGTCCTTAGTCAAATAGTCATTTCAAATCAAGTACAAATACAAAAAAAATAATGTGACATGATATGTATCATATTTAAAGGGGTTGACAAGCAATACTGCATAGACTCACGATGGAATTGGTATCTTGTGCAAAGATATGAGGGTTGGACCAGGTTGATAAAATTTAAGGTTCAGTGGGGTTAGAATGTGAATAGTGACTAGAGAGGTTGTAAATTATTATACTCATAGCACTCAACTAAATTTTTTTGAGCTACAATTTATCAATAAGACTCTAGCATAAAGCTAAAAAGTGAAATTACAAGAATCTAATCTAACCATTTTGGTTTACATGTTCTATGCCTATATACAATCAAGAAAAAACTTGTATATCTTCAGTGACCAAATCTATATCAAAGCAAACTCAGTTTCTATACCTCTTAAGAATCCAAATCGTTGCTTGCACCACTACATGAAAGTAAAGCTTCGTTAAATTGCTAAAGTTTATCGTATGTCACTACAACATTTACCACTATCCCGAGGGACAAATCCGTGGATTCCCGGGCGACTTGTCGCTGGGGATAGCTATCCCGGGAGACATGTCGCCCGGGGGGAAAGCTCGAAGGGGATTCTTTCCCGGGCGACAACGCGGGGCCCACATAGTTTTAGTCAAACATTTAAGTGCCACGGTGGAGGGGTTTCCCGGGCGACATGTCGCCCGGGATAATGCTGTAATAAAAAATGCTTAACATTAATCTTTATTTAGTTAATTAATTGCGTACTATCCCGAGCGACATATCGTCCGGGAAAGTTTTTTTTATACGTTGACTTGTCAACGCTAGAAAATATATTTTGTCGTTTAGTGATGACTTTCCTGGGCGACATGTGCCCATGCAGATTAGGGT
>BQNB010102827.1:0-20600 GCA_026074375.1 Tanacetum coccineum | reverse complement strand
CTATAACTAACAGACTTACTATAACTAACAGACTTAACTTTAATACTAACAGTATTAAGTCTGTTTACAATATTTTCCTAACACTAGATCAAATTTTTGTTAGCTTAATTGCTTAATCGAGTTAAGGATTAAATTGTTCATGTGCCTTTAGCTTATTTAGATTTCTTGTTGTTGATTTCTTTTGTTTTAGATTGATGTTTTAATCATTTTGAAGGTTGGATTATTGCTCGTTTGTATTAGATTGCGTTTTGTTTATTCCGTTTAGATCTCGTCTTGTTTGTTGTTATTAGTGTTTTAATAAGCAATTCGAGTGGTTTTAGGTTAATTTAGCTTATTTAGTTTCGTAGAGGCTTATTGTTGATGCTTAATGTTACGCTTAGAGCTTATTAAATCGTGGTTTTCTCATTTGGCTTATTAGATCTTGTTTAGAATAAAGAAGTAAATAGCTTAAACTAGTGCTTATTAGAGATTAGTTCTAAAAATCTGTCCTAGCTTGTTTTGCCTATTCCTTATCATAAGCTTTTGTTTGTTGTAGCTTATTTAAAGTAGTGAATTGCTTGCATATTGTCGTTTTGTAAATCTGGTACACAAAGTTGATTCGTATGGTCCTAGTTGGTTTGGATTCATTGATGGGCCACGTTTTCATTTAGGCCTGCATTTGATTGATAGTTTAGGATGCATGTAGATTATGATTTGATTGGGCCTCGTTGGATTAGACAAGCAAATCAGGAAACAAGTTCTGTTAATATGAAATGAAAATTAAGTAACAGTTAACAATTTATTTGTTTATTTTGTGATTTTGGTACCGGTAAACTCATGAGCCGTGGAGCTTAAGGGTTTATTTAGCTAGACCAAATTTGATTATTTGCTTTAGCTAAATAAATCGAGAGGTATTCGTTTAATTGCGGCTCTACAATTCGGTCCAATTTTCTATCCTTTTTCAATTAATTAGTGTAGCTTAGTTTAAAATGTTTAGCTTTGTGTATTTGAGCATTATGCGTAGCAAGTAGTTTAATAAGTGATTAGTGATTAATAATTTGCAAAAATTATTTAGTTTAGTGTTTTATTTAGTCGAACGGGCACAAGCCGTAAGATTAAGTAGGCATTAAATTAGTAATTAATTTCTCGATAAAAAGTCGTTTTCAATATTAAGCCAACGTTTTAAGGAATCGATTTATTAGACGGAGATTAGTTCATCATTAAGATCCAAAATTTCACACTTAAGAATCTAATCACTTTTACTTGACAATCATATTTTTCTTTATATATCTTTCATCTTATTAGCTTGCTTGTTAATTAGTTTAACCTAGTTTTTTTCAATATAATTAGTTTTAAAACAAAAACAAAGATATTTGATATTCGAGCATCATACAAAATACTTACATGGATTTCAATTCATCTCTCGCCGTGGAAACGACACTCGGAATATAGACTATTACTTTTTCTAAAGTAATTTTCTTATCTAACGGGATATTCTATATATTATTACGACACGCGTTTGACGTTTATCAAAATGGCGCCGCTGCTGGGGAGAGGTGTACGATTTCTACGTGGTGTTTCGAAGTTGATGCCTTGAAGATCCTTTCTTCGGAAAGTTTATTTTTGTACTTATTAAAAATATAAAAATCCAAAAATATATTTCTTTTTTTTATTTTTCCTTTTCTTTTTCTATAAATATTCTTCTCTATCATCTTATTCGTTTAATTCTTATTCTCTTTACCTTCTTATCCGATAATTCTTCAACATGTCTTGGTTTATGAGGTGCTCGTGGTGTGGAGGTCCGTTTAACGGTGGGAATTGTCGGCGTTGTACCAATGTGAGTTTTGGAGACGAGTTTATCTGTAACCCTGATCCCATTTCTTATGATGAAACACCTGATTTTTCTTACCCACCTCCACAGCCCTAGTTCGAGACATACTCGTGTGAGTTATGTGGGAGTGATTCTCACTATGGGTTTGATTGTCCGCCACGGTTCCCGCTTGTCTATGAGCAGGAACCGAGCTACAATCAAAACTTTGGTGATAATTATTATCCACAAAATTCACCGAGTTTTCCTCAACAATATCTTTGTTGTGAAAACTGTGGGGGACCTCATGAGAATTTTCAGTGTCAACCAAGGAATCAAAATTACTTTGAGTCTAACCCTTGCTATAATCCTAATTCCTACGGTTTTGACCAACCCACACAGACATCCATCGATCATCAACCTCCTAAAGAAATGAGTGTCCGAGAATTGCTACTTCAAGAGAAACTTCATAAAGCTTTACAAGCCGTTTGTGAAAAGTTAAATCAACAAGAGCATGCAGCTAATGTTAGAACTTATACTCCCGAGCCTTCACGATGTTTTAATATTATTTACTATTATGACGATGATGATGATGATGACGAGGAGAGTACTATTCCTTTAAATGAAATTATTTCTCAAATTCCTTCGTCTATTGCAAGCACACCCGTCTTACCGACTATGGAGCCCGAGGACTCTCTCATCATGGGGGATGAGAATCTTAGCACTATTCCTGAAAAGGAATCAGACAAATTCATAAAGTCTAGTGTTAAGGACCTTGTCCCAATCCCATGTATGTCCGAGGATACATCCGAGAGTGATAGTGAGTGTGATGTACCTTCGTGTGATGATTTCTCTCCCATTAACATTCCTGAGGGAAAATCCGTAACTTTCTCTAACCCTCTCTTTGATTCAAATGATGATTTTACCTCTAGTGATGACAAGTCACTATCCGATGAGGACGTTCCGGAAGATAATGTTAAAATTTACTCGAACCCTCTTTTCGAATTCGATGACGAATATATCTCTAGTGACGTAAATCCTCTTTTTGATGAGGTGTTAGAGGACATCGAGAGTAAGGACTCTTATGTTTCTAACCTTGATGAGCCGGCTTTGCTTGTCACACCTCTTTCCGATGCTAATGAGGATGAATGTTTCGACCCAGGAGGCAAAATTGATGAGATCGATGCTTTTCTAGATATGGATATTTCTACGGATATTGAGAACGGTTATCACGATTCGGAGGGAGATATAATCTACCTTGAGAGTTTGCTTATTAATGACACTATCCCTAATCTCCCTCCTAAGGTGTTTTTAGATCATGACCCGAAGAACTTAAAAGATGAACCTGATAATAAAGATTTGAAGAGTATGGTCAAAGTTTTCGACCCCGGGATTCATGAGAAAACTTTTTCTCCAACATATGTGAGATTACCCTTTGAGGATCGCCATTATCTTTCCCTCACATATGTTATCTGAATTTTTCTTCCTTATTTCACCTATCCAGTGGATTCTTTTCTTCTTCTCTCCTCCGGGAGTGAAGATACTATCTTTGACCCCGGCATCTCCATTTTTAGTTGCTATTCTCTTGAGCCGGTGGTATCTCATCGGAGTGGAACTTTCATGTGCTTCAATGTTTATCTAAACATCTTGAATGAAAGTCTGATGGAGATTTACTCTTCCACATGTTTCGTCCCTAATATCACGATGATATGGGGAGAGTCATACTAGAGACTCGTACAAAAACAAGTGCTTCTCGGGGGGTAACCCGTGTCTTTTCTTCTTTCTATTTTTCTTAATAAATAATTGTGTGATTTTATAGCCCAAGTGTGGGGGCGTTCTTCTTTCTTTGGTGTGTGGTACCGTTTTTGCAGGATTCCTTAAGATCGTGAAGACCCGTGCTTGTTTTCAATTCTCCAATCATCCGGTCTTCGATCTTCTACTTATTTTGGAATCCTCAATCCTGATCATGTATATATATTGTGTTTCCCCTTTCACACTTGAAATTTTTTTGCATTTGCCTTTTTCGTTCCTAAGTGTGGGGGTAATACCTGACATTTTTAAACATTGAGGCTAATGTTCCATTCTAAGTGTAGGGGGGATTTCTATCAAAAATGTGATCATACCTGTTGCCTGTCTGTGTTCCCGCGCAACCCCGTTTTGACCAAAATTTTAAATTTTTTATTGTTTTATTATGTTATATATATAAAAAATAAAAAAAATAATAAAAAATAATATGATCTTTTATAATTTATTTATATATCTATATTAAGTATATATATATATATTTATATTATATATATTATACTATATAAGCTACTATATATATATATATATTTATATATTTATTGTTACCCTTTCACACTTGGAATTTTTAGATTTGCCTTTTTCTCAAGTGTGGGGGTTAGAAAACCTAATATTTTAGAACATTGAAGGCCAATATTCATTCTAAGTGTGCGGGGAATTCTGTAAAATTAATCATTACTCGTTGCTTGTTTGTGTCCCATGCAACCCCGTTTTGACCTTAGTTTTTGCTTTATTTTATGCTAAAAATAATAATAATAATAATAAATAAGTAAATATCTCTAAGTTATTGTTAGATATGTGAATAAGTAAGCTCGTAGAACTAGGGATATTTTGACTTGACTGAGTTTTGCACCTCTAGCTTTCTCCTTAGCTTTTGAGACTAAGCGTTTGCTTAACTTTAAAATTTTGCAAAGAACGAAAAATGATAGAGTTAAATACAAGTTAGATGCTAAGCGTGAAGTAGTTGGATCTCTTTAGAGCTCATAGAGGTTAATTGTGGTTTTTTGCTCCCATCAGCTTAATAAACGTTATATAATTGTTAAATAAATAAAGTTACTTTGGTTTTTGTGATTCTTAGTTTTGATCCCTTCGTAGAGATTCCTTCTGGTGAAATTAATGTACACAACGAGGTTTTGTCAGTGTTGTGGTATGATAGTCGTTTAAAGGGTGGAGGTAATAATAATAATAAGAACTGTGGGCTAATAAAAGTTTACTGTCTTTGGTCGGTTCGCTACCGATGTGACAGTCTTCAAAATAAGGCCCATAGTAAGAATAATAAATCCGAGACTGATAAAAGTTTACTGGATCATGGTCGGCTCACATACCGATGTGGCAGTTTTCAAAAAGGTCGAGGATCTCCTGGTCGAAATAAGACTCCTGGACCATGGTCGACTCGCATGCCGATGTGGCAGTTGTTTAAAGGACTGGGGGGTTTAATAATGTTGCTATAATAATAATAATAATAATAAAGCCAAATTTCGACTTCGAAGTTATCTAAATAAATCCTCCATCTTTGGACTCGTAGTTGAGTTGTTTCGGATGAAATAAAAAGGATAACCCCTAAATCATGCGAAATTAGAACCTTAATGTGGACCTTATTCTCACCATATCGTCTCTTTAGGAAAGGATTTCAAACTAATTATGGTCTAAACCGGGTTTACTTTATATCAATAAGGACATAATTTACTTGTCAATAATAATAATAATAAAATCCTTAGAGGATTTAGGAATAAGGGAGCGAAAGGTGGCTTATGCGTACACAATTAGCATTTATGAGTAGTGTTAGCATCTAATCTTATATTTGACTGTGATTTCATTTTAAGCTTAGTTTGGGGATTGTGAAAAGTCGAGGATGACGAACTCCCGTTCTTTAAGCCTTTTGAATTAATTTTATAAAATTTTATCTTAGTTTTTATTTTTTTATTAAATAAGTGGTTAAATCAGGGGGTGCTTGCGAATTAAATGATTTTTAAACCTTCTTAATGGACCTTTTCTGTTCTTGTTTGATTGTGAGGGGTCATAAGTTAAAGGGGGATAAAATTATTTATTTATGGGCTTGTTTAATAAACATTGCGTGTGGGACCAGCAATGGCTTAGTGTGGGGGAGTTTGATGTGTGCTAAAACACACATCCTTTTTACCCCCGCAAAACACTATTAAACGGACTAAAAATTCTAAAATATGCCTAAGTATATTGCAAATATGTTTGTTTGGTATTTTAATGTCTTGCAGGTAAAACAGATTGAAAACTAAGCAAAAACGGGTATTTTCAAGTTTGTCTCGATCAAGAGTGCTTATTATTCAAAATCAAGATGAAATCATGAAAATTCCCCGAGCATGCCATTGGAAAGAGCGCGAAATTACGAGTCCAACGGTGCCCTCGGATTTTATTGGGCCAGCCCATAACCCATTTTATGGGCCAGACCAGCCCAACTCATTGTTAGCCCAACAATAAATGTATAAGAGCCCATTAAAAGCCCATTAAATAAAATAGAAAAATCTAAAGTCTTAATATGAGTTGGGATGTGACGTCACAGCATGTGACTTGAAATTAAATCTTATAAGGTCACGTGACCAAGCACTAGGAGGAAATAGGCGAATGATGTGAAGACACGTGTTCGAGCAAAGTTATACATCTTTAAATATCATTTCAATTTTGCAATGAAAGAATCAGAGGGCTTGAATTCAATGCGTACGAGGTATGCTTTTCCGTAGGACACATGGCTCAATTGGAACGGTGGATCCATCTATTTCTTTCCTGCTATCCGAGGTCACACATACCGAGCCATATGATTGGCTAAATAATATTCAAATGATTGGGGCTAATTTACATTTTCTACCCGCCTCTTGGCTATAAAATCAGCTCGCACATCTCCATTTGAGGAGATTAGGAAATTTTAGTTTTTGTTTTACTCTTTCAATTTTTAGCTTATTAGAAATTAAGTTTAGCTTATTTTACATTTCTGGCTTATTGTAACTCGTTTAAATCGAGAGCTTATTGTAATATTGTTTCAAAGATGGTTTGAGCTTATTGGAAGTAATGGTTTGCTTATTTTAATGGCTCATTGGTTCGTTTCTCTTGTTCGCATGTTAGCTTATTAAATAAGCTGATTTCTAGAGCTTATTTCCTTAGCTTATTAGTTTCAAAGCTCCTAAAAAGCTTAAAGATCGACTCCTATAAGCTCTCTAAAGCTTATTCGATTCAATCTTATTAGTTTTCAAGGACTTTTTGATATAATAAACTCAAATAAGCTTGGATCTAGCTTATTTTTGTTCTTATATTGTTCTAGTATTTTTAGGAGCTCTTTTTATCTGAATTAATAAGCTTCTAAATAGCTTATTCGATTTCACATGAGCTTATATTGCTAGATCAAATTTTTGTTAGCTTAATTGCTTAATCGAGTTAAGGATTAAATTGTTCATGTGTCTTTAGCTTATTTAGATTTCTTGTTGCTGATTTCTTTTGTTTTAGATTGATGTTTTAATCGTTTTGAAGTTTGGCTTATTGCTCGTTTGTATTAGATTGTGTTTTGCTTATTCCGTTTAGATCTCACCTTGTTTGTTGTTATTAGTGTTTTAATAAGCAATTCGAGTGGTTTGAGGTTAACTTGGCTTATTCAGTTTCGTGGAGGCTTATTGTTGATGCTTAATGTTCCGCTTAGAGCTTATTGAATCGTGGTTTTCTCATTTGGCTTATTAGATCTTGTTTAGAATAAAGAAGTAAATAGCTTAAACTAGTGCTTATTAGAGATTAGTTCTAAAAATCTGTCCTAGCTTGTTTTGCCTATTCGTTATCATAAGCTTTTGTTTGTTGTAGCTTATTTAAAGTAGTGAATTGCTTGCATATTGTCGTTTCGTAAATCTGGTACACAAAGTTGATTCGTATGGTCCTGGTTGGTTTGGATTCATTGATGGGCCACGTTTTCATTTGGGCCTGCATTTGATTGATAGTTTAGGATGCATTTGGTTTATGATTTGATTGGGCCTCGTTGGATTGGACAAGCAAATCAGGAAACAAGTTCTGTTAATATGAAATGAAAATTAAGTAACAGTTAATAGTTTGTTTGTTTATTTTGTGATTTTGGTACCGGTCAACTCATGAGGCGTGGAGCTTAAGGGTTTATTTAGCTAGACCGAATTTGATTATTTGCTTTAGCTAAATAAATCAGGAGGTATTCGTTTAATTGCGGCTCTTCAATTCGGTCTAATTTTCTATCCTTTTTCAATTAATTAGTGTAGCTTAGTTTAAAATGTTTAGCTTTGTTTATTTGAGCATTATGCGTAGCAAGTAGTTTATTTTTATGCTTGTTAAGTAAATTGGTGTTTAGTGAATTAGGTGTGGAATTTAATAAGTGATTAGTGATTAATAATTTGCAAAAATTATTTAGTTTAGTGTTTTATTTAGTCGAACGGGCAAAAGCCGTAAGATTAAGTAGGCATTAAATTAGTAATTAATTTCTCGATAAAAAGTCGTTTTCAATATTAAGCCAACGTTTTGAGGAATCGATTTATTAGACGGAGATTAGTTCATCATTAAAATCCAAAATTTCACACTTAAGAATCTAATCACTTTTACTTGACAAGCATATTTTTCTTTATATATCTTTCATTTTATTAGCTTGCTTGTTAATTAATTTAACCTAGTTTTTTTCAATATAATTAGTTTTAAAACAAAAACAAAGATATTTGATATTCGAGCATCATACAAAATACTTACATGGATTTCAATTCATCTCTCGCCGTGGAAACGACACTCGGAAGATAGACTATTACTTTTCCTAAAGTAATTTTCTTATCTAACGGGGATATTCTATATATTATTACGACATGCGTTTGACGTTTATCAAATATATAGTACTTTTTTTCCTTTGTTGTATGTCTATTTATAGGTTTGTTCTTTTATGGACCTCTTATATCTAAAATGGCAGCTTCTTTACCATTGATTCAGGAGTTGGCGCGTGCTGCTGGGTCGGATGTTACGAAGGATCAATTTGTTGTGCTCTTTGAGAGGGAGGTTGCTGAAAGTGTTAGGAAGATTGAAGAGTATCGTAGGTTGTGTAATGATTATATATTTAAACTTATGTTGTATAGAAGCTGTGATGATATTCTTGGCTCTATTGTGATGGTACGTCGTATGCAGTTGAATGATACGGAAAATGTTGCGTGCTTGTTGTCGATGGCGAGGGAGACTCAGCATAAAGCGGATGAGAAGACCGCTTTCATCACGCGAATCAAGGAACGCACTTCGGGGATAACCCTTTGAGGAATTGTTGTCTCTAATCTATCAAGAGTTCGAATCTAGAAGGGAGGAAGTAGGCGTTGTGTTGGTGTATGTAGTCTTCGTTGTGTTAGTTTATGAAGTTTATGTATGGTGGCTTTCATGTATGGATTTAGTTGTTAATAAATGAAAGCATTGTTGTGTAGTCATCGTTTATTATCGTCGATTCTTTTAACAATCTCAAAAACCTTATCAAGTGAAATTGTAGTATACAACATGAAAAAGTTGGACTTTGAGGGTAAAAATTACCTTCGAAAGCATCTGTAGGTAGTAAGTTATGTATTGTAACATCCTTGGGTGGTCCTCATATGATGATCATATCCTTCCTCATCATCGTGGTTGTCAGCTCCTTTTTGTGATCCTACTGGCTAAGAAATGATGGTGGTTGATAGCAAGGCTACCTGATGAATGAATTGGTTCATGACAGTCATGACATAAAAAGTGCTATGTCCTCCAAACAGAAGATAGATTTCGTTTTTCTGCAAGACCAAGTTATCGGTCAGTTAATTACCAATTTGTCCTAAAATGATGGAACATTTCACTCAAAATATAGGAGAATGGCCGATTACTAATCTATTATCTATGACAAAGGGAGATTTATATATATATATATACAAAATAAGAAAGCAACCCAATAAAATTCAAGCCAATACTTTTATTTAAAATGTTGTATTTTTGTGAAAGTCGGGGTAACTATTTCATCAGTTATAACTTTGAAAATATGTATCGGTGAAAAGCAGGTATGTTGAGCCTAATTAACATCAAGTCAATAACATAAAATCTTGATAAACAACTTTAAAATTTTCGACTTAGAAATTTTCTGCACACATATATGAGCCACCAAACAACACTTAATATTCAATAGCGTAAATTTCAGCACATATATTTCATCAATCAAACATCTTTTATAACCGCAATTTGTACGAATGTTTTAATTTCAACAAACAAAATTGCTCAATAACCTTGTCAACACAAATAGTAAATTTTGGACAGGCTATAAACAAAACAATTACAGCCAACACTATAAACTACTCATATAGATAATTCATACACACAACCCTTTTGATCATTAATTAACTTTTATGACAACGAAATCATATTAGGAGTGCTTATTTTCGTTAATAAGATGAATAACATAGTTTATCAACTACAAAACCAATCAATAGCATTTATTTTATAATTGAGCGGTTAGGTTAAAAAGGCTATTCCCAAACACCCTTTAACTTATAGCCAATTATCTGTATCGCTTCCATTTTCTGTGTGTCCTATAAATTCCTCTACTTCAGCTCCCAATATTTCAATAATGGCACCGTGGCTAATAATCAACCCAAACATGCCCCTGCTCACCCCTAAATGAGTCTGCTCATACGATAGCCAAAACTATTAAGATAAAGGTCCAAGAGACAACTTACCTCACCCGATCAAAATTAACTGCCGTTTGTTTGCCATCATGTTGACATGCGTTAGCCAAACAAAAAAACAACAATTAGCAGCCAATATATTCTATACTCTCTGATATAAAAAGCGTGAAAACTAAATCATTGGCTCATTGATACGATTTAAGTTAAATCATATTATGGCAAAAGAGGCTCAAGCACCCGCTTATGTAATTCGTACTTAAAAAAAATCAACAAATAAAGAAAACTTACCATTAGATTGATGATAATGGGCGACAGCAACTTGCAGATCATGTACTTCAACCTCTAGAGACTCAAATTTTGGGTTCCCATACCTTGAACTCTTTATAATGTCCACGTGCGTTGACACTTTTTTAAGCGTCATCATGGAGATATCCTATAAAGCATTATTATAGAAATATTATGGTTCATATATAAATATCGATAAGTTGAGGAATGAATTGACCAAAGACATGACATGATGCCATCAGAGTCATCTGGAGTCGATAAGGAATTTTTTTCAGAATTATCAGAACCTTACAATTGAATTTTAGAAAAGGAAAAAAATTGATCAAAGGTGTTTTAAGAATTAAGTTTCTTGTTTCATACGAAATAGGAAGCTTAATTATGTACTACCTTTGATGGAAGTAAAGGGTGAGCAATGGCATCGCCATAACGGTACCCGTATCTGTCAAGAAAATCCCAGCAACCGTCTCTTTTTGATCTTGATGAAACTTTAATCTCCAAATAACATGCACCATCGGCTGTTTTGGCATCATTTACAGTAACTTGGGCATCATCCTATAAAAATGTGAGAAAATAAGATAACCACATTAAGTATAACACGATTACAACGCTTGATTCACAACAAAAAAAAACATTCACTAAGACTATTGCTCATTATCATGTGGAAATCAAGTTAAATTCACAAATAAAAAACGCATAGATATCACCGTAAGCCTATTAACTGTAAAGTTATGCTAATACTTTACTACCTCAATCTCATAATGCTGAGATGACCCACCAATATTGATTATCATGACAAATTGGCAATACGAAAACGTTAAGTTTAAACTAAAAAATATGCCAAAACATTTAATAAGCTTCAACATTCTAATGAAAAATGAACTAAAGAAAACCTTTTCCCCCATTCAATCGACAACATGTTCAGATTTACAGTCTACTACATATCACATCATGTATACTACTAAGATTCAAGATTTTGCAAGAGCCAATAGTGTTTCAAAAAATGTTCTTTAATAGTCCTGTGGCTTTTTTGTATAAAATAAGCAAATCCAAACACTGCCTACTAAAGTGCTTATATCTAAGGAGATTATAAGGTGTGCTTTATTAGCACAAAAATAAGCAATCTGAAACACCCTCTAAGAAACTCACTAAATAAGCAGATACGCATTACCAAAAAAATATTCCCAAAACACCCTCTTATTCTAAGCAGTTGCAGTAGCCTAAAAAAATAAGCAATCTGATGACTGAAGTAGTGCAAAATAAAACAATACCTTTAGGTGTGTGAAGTGATGATTGTAAAAACAATGAAGGATGCTTTCACCATCAAAATGTCGTCTTGAATTCACCTTTAATTCACCATCGTCGCCATTTCTGCAAAAAACCATAACATTATTAGAACAAAACAATGTCTTTAACTTGAAGAACCATGTAACAAAGAAGAGAACAATGAATCAATTAACACACATTCTAATGGTGTGTGTGTGCGACTGGTAATTTGTTTTTCAGAAACGACTGGGTGTGAATGAGAGGGGGAGTGTAAACTACTCAACTTGAGATGCATTGAACACGAATGAAAATATTTTTTTTTCTTGAGAGTCCATTAACTTTAATCTGTACAAAAAACCAACCATAAACACTTGCATATCATCAATTCGAATTGGTTTATAATTATTTTCATTTTTTTCATCTCAAAATCAATAAACGTTTTATAAAAAGAAAATCTAAAACGAAACAATGATTTTAAAAGTAACTCACCATAAACACAGACCCTAAAAACCTTAACAATCCAATCACACATAACCACGACAACAATGTAAGCGCCGACACTCTCCAACGACATTTCACCTATCGGATCCCTTGTCGGAATTCTAGGATCGATGATAAATCCATTCAGTAGATCGTACATGTATTTTTTTGGTGGGAAACAATGTGTGTTTTTTTGGCGGATGGATGTATTTTGAAAAATGGCGAGGGAGAGAGAGTGAGAGCATAGTGGAAGAAACTGGCTTTATTCTCTTTAGAAAACGTGTCTTGGTTAGGTGTGTGTCGATTAAAAAACTAATATAAAGATTAAAAAACTCTAGTTACTCATGATTAAAATACTATGATACGACCCTGTTTGGGTTGTATCGGATAGTAGCACCACTTTTAGCGTGTGCTAGCTCCTTAAGAATATAGGGAAGAAGACTAGACAATTTACTTGACAAACTTGATTGATTACTTTTCCAGTAAATGACAGAAACCTTTAATACTATTATGGATAACTCACACAAACACTTGCCCCTCCTCCACCACCCCTGGTCCTTCCTGAAGGAGATTGGTAGTTAAAAGAGTCGGAGATGGGGGGGCAGATTTAAATTATCCTCTCAGTATGCTCGTAGCAGGCGTGGACCGCGAGGTTCGGATGACTCTTACAAAAGTAAAGTCAAAACCAAGCAAGGCTCAGCATAAGTTTATCCCGTCTTTTACCTTGACACGTTGCTATCGATGATTTCTTTCGGATATTTCATATTTTGAGGCACTATGAGGCTTTCGTTTTTGATTTTATCTTTATATAAATAAATATTGTTTTGATGGATCATTGTGTTTGTGTTTATTGGAGTCAGTTGCTTATGATTTTGTATGTTGGTATATGTGCATTATCACTTTGATGTGCAAGTCGTGGAAGTACGTATACGTGTGAAAGGATTGCAATTTATAATTTTTGGTGGCCAACATAATTATAAAGGCATCACACACGTGGACTTGTAACCATGATTGCATTAATTGGTGTTTGTTTGTTTGGTGATAGAGTAAGATGTGGTGATGTGTGCAATCCTGATAAGGATGGTTGTATGGTTAGGGAATTCTTCTCTTAACCTAATGTGCGATAATGTTAAGCTCAGTGGAGTTAGGTAGTAAGTTTCCCTTTCTATCTAACGTTTGCGGATATCCCGGATTACGTGTTATTACTACTATACTATTATTGAGGTTGCTGTTTGCTTGTTTATTCTGTTACCGGGACTAAACCACTCTAATCTAAAAGTTAATTAAAAAAAATAAAAGCTGACTTGATCCGTTTTGGCCATTAATTCAGCTTGACCATCTTACCGTCCCAACTAGTAACTGATGTAATGGTCTTGTACTGCTTGGCGTCTAAAATAAATTACCTTTTTTTTGGTTGAAAGCTTGCATTGTTGGTTGGGACAAAACTTCAGCATGTTGTCTCTTTGTTAGCACTTGGAATAGTTGAGCCACGTGGGCCGACAGTTGCAGTGAAGCCGCTTGATGAACTTTTCTGGTTTGGTAAACCTGAAATATTTCTGCGTTTAATACAGTTTATCTCCTTTCAGGTGAATATTTTTTTTTTCTCGCAGATAAGTATCAAGATAATTTCACTTATATCTTCAATAGTTAGTTTATTATCGCACATAGTCTAATTAGTTGTGTTTGGATCTGCATTTTAAAACTGATTATTTTTATGTTTGGATATTATCTGCTTCGCAAAATGTCATTTTTTGTTAAATTATTTTGCGTGAGCAAAGTATTAGAATTTGAAAACATGTGATCCTGTAATTATCTGATTATTATAATTTCAAACACTTTCTCATACAACACATTTTATTGCACTTTGCTTTACGATCCTGATTATATAGTCTCACATAATCACTTTTGAAACGCGCATACAAACATATCTAGCTGTTTAAAAATAGCGAGAATGATCATATGCATAAAATACCGCTTAACAGTTATTCTTGAAGATTTTGAAGTCAAAGCATCTCATGAACATTGTCAGCGCATAGATGGTAATTAGTATCATAAGGTTCTGATTTTTATTTTGTTCATCTGCAGAATGCCTTTAAGATGGCAACATTCGTTTGGTCTGTGGTAAGTATATTCCGTTCCTTTATAAACATTTTTATAAAACTTTAGTATATTTTTGATCGTTAGTACGGATGAGTCTTACGTTCTTCTTTTGGTTCGTAGTGTCTTTGCATGAATTTCACTTGTACGTGTTCATTTGACTGTTATTCTGATTATATGGTTCCTTGTACTTTCTTTCGCCTTGAAACAATAGATTTGCGTTAGAGTCCTTACGGTATTTTGAAATCCCTTTTGGTATTACGATGTCCTTTATTTGAGTTACATATTGAGGTCAAACTATAATAATCCTTTTGAATTATATTGAGGCTTGGGGAAAACTATTTTTTTAAATCATTTTATCAATACGTTGTGATACCGGTTTTATGTAAATGACTCTTTATTTTTAGGAAAACTATGTTTACAATGATTTTTATGAAACGATGTGATACCGGTTGACTGTCAATACTATGTTTAAAATGATCTTTATGAATATGATATGTTTAAAATGATCTTTACAAATAAGATATGAATTTTTTTTATGCTTGATAAATTTTATTTTGGAAAAGTAGGTTTAAAGTAATTCATAATGGTAAGATGTAATACACATTAAATAACCGTCTATGGATTTTTTATAACAATCATGTTTAAAATGAATTTTTATAAAAATGGTATTCAAGATGATTTTAAGATTTAAAATGATTTTTTTATATTTTAAAAGACTTTCTTTATTGTTTAAAAATATTTTTTAAAAAAACAACATTTAGTTGGTTCTTTCGAGTAAAGTTGATTATTGGTATAAGAATTTTATCTTCTCATTTATCAATCTTGATACGTATCGTTATTCGATATGTGCTCTTTTCCTTTTGTGGTGCGCTTGTTGATTCTTTTATAATTGGGCGTCTTGTTGATTCTTCGTTTGCGTTCTCTATTGGTATAGATATTCCATATCTTCCTTTAAAAGAGTCCCATGGCATTGATACGTTTTTATTTGCACCTATGAAATCCCTTATGTGTTTTCTAGCCTTTGATTCGATATTCTTTTGCTACCTTATTAGATAACTCGTAACCCTTTGAATTCGTTCGATATGCGTTTTTATTCGATCAAGTCACTCTCCGTGGGGAGCACCCGTATTGTTTGTCGAGAAGAAAGAAGGTTCGTTTCGAATGTACAAAAACTATTGGGAATTGAATAAGTTGACCATTAAGAACCATTATCCTCTCCCCATGATCGACGACTTGTTCGACCAATTACAAGTCTAGCGTTATTTCTCTAAAATAGATCTTCGATCTGGTTATCATCAGCTAAAATTGCATGAAGAAGATATTCCAAAAACTGCATTTAGAATATGTTATGGACACTTCGAGTTTACAGTTATGCCATTAGGGTTGACAAATGCACAACGCTTTTCATGGACTTAATTAACCGGGTGTGCAAGCCGTATCTGGATAAGTTTGTCATTGTGTTCATTGATGATATCTTGATATTCGAAGTCCAAGGAGGATCATGAGGTTCATGTAAGATTAGTTTTGGAGCTGCTAAAGAAGGAGAGGCTGCTTGCCAAGTTTTTTAAGTGCGAATTTTGGTTACAAGAGGTATATTTTCTAATAGCAATGGTATTCATGTAGAGCCAAGCAATATTGAAGCAGTGAAGAATTAGAAAGCTCCAAAGACACCGTCAGAAATACGGTCATTTCTGGGATTGGCTTGTTACTATCGACGTTTTATCGTGAATTTTTCTAAGATTATTAAACCCCTTATTTCACTGACATAAAAGAATCAGAAGTATGAGTGGGGCATGGAACAAGAGGAAGCCTTTCGAACTTTAAAGGAAAATTTATGTAATGCACCAATATTGTTGTTGCCCGATGGAGCAGAAGATTTTGTGGTCTACTGTGATGCGTCAAATCAAGGATTGGTGTTGGGAATTATATTGATTTGATGATACAAAACAATGATACAAAATAATGAAACAAGAATGAAACAAAAGGAAAACAAAAGGATCAAAGTCGACATTATAGAATTCTACAATATGTAAGAGTACATGAAGATTTTAGAAGATTTGGTTAAAGATATGAAGATAAATATTAAGAAGATTTGTTTCCTAATACAATTAGTTTTCCTTTGTAAGTCTTATGGACTCTATTATATAAAGAGATCCTTAGACATAGTTTTAGATATAAGAGTCGTATAAGTGCAAAAGTGTGTGTGTGCACCAAAAGAGTGAGATGTGTGTTTATCAAGATGTAGACGTCTATGTATGTGTTTTAGCCTCAAGGTCAAGATGTTCTTGATCCTATTATAGGTAGGTAACCGTTCTATATTGATCAAATAGAATTGGGGCTTGTATATGTATGAAAAACCTTGTTAGAATAACATTGTTCTTTATGTTGATTCCGCTATACATATGTTATGATCATTGTTATTGTTAATCCTAAATGAGATCTAAACAATCTCGAGTTATAAATGATCTAAGGAGTTATAACAAACTCTACAATTGGTATCAGAGCCTCGTGGCTCTCGATCTAGGATCTTACAAGGTTTTTGGTGTCGAATATATGAAGAATAAGGTTATTGGCGATTTTAGTGAAACCCTAATTCGGTTTGCAAGAAGTTCAAGTTATCTTTAGGGTTTTAAATCGTTCCAGCTTATTCTACCAGGTCATGATGTACTTGGTTGGTGTTTGTATGATCGTCGCTACACATATCTATAACCCTAAATTCTTTTTACAAAGTCAATTCTATCAATGTTTAGGGTTTGGCAAAACAAATTTTCTTCCAGGTTTATATGTGGCAAACATGACGAGCTCAAGACGCAAGCAGGTTATGACACAACTTAATGAAGAAGCTAGGAGTTCATTAAAACTGCTACTGTTGTGACATGGTTTGGAGTCAGAGTTCTAAATAGCGGCGCCATAGCGCACTATAGCGGCGCCATAGCGCGAGGCGTAGCCTCCACGTTACGAAACAGGCCAAGGCGTCGTCTTTAGGTGTGACATGTAATAAAGCGTGATATAGCGCGCTATAGCGCAAGGCGTGGCGCCTTTTTTTAAGCTTTTAAGAGATTTATTTATTTTTTGAATTTTTTTAAGATATTTATTGGACTTGAGCATATTTACAAGTATATATAATTTGGGTTGCATGAGATTCAGGCTTAGTAACTCTATAACTCAATTTTAAGCCTAGTAGCTAACTACTATTGACAACTCAATAAATATTTTTTGCCGCTTTAAGTCACGCCTTAAAAACGCTATGACGCAATGCCTTATGCTAAAGCCTGAGGCTTGGCTATGCCGCTACATCACGCTTCACGTTATTTATAACCTTGTTTGGAGTAAACCCTAATTCGACTACGGTTTTCAGTGGCATCGTTGCATTTATTAGGAGATTGGCTGTTTTACATGAAGGTATTGATGTGGTTTTGATTCGATTTGAATAAAACCCTAATTCGTTATATGAAGTATAAGGGTTGCGAATGATAGACTCCACCCACTGGTTGAATCGTCAAGATAGAGTAACTCTACTTCCTTTGGACGAGTATAATTACTGGTGCAGACACGAATGGTACTGTGATTACTTCTTTTGTCAAGTAACATTACTTGAATAAGAATCATCCTATAGGTGGAAAAATATAGTTTGTTTGTACTTGAAATTACTGCTTAGGGTTTGATAACAAGTTAATGCTGCTTGTTACATATTGAGGCTACCACGTATATGCTATCACACAAGTGCTGCCATGTGAATGTTTGTGATGTCATAAAGATATTATTACTGTTAGGCGTCAAATCACTTACTACTAGTTGAATTCCAACCAAGTACTGTCCAAGGAACTATTATTGCTGGTGTTGGATGTGTGATTCATCAATAAGAACAGTAGTAAAAACTTAATGCTGCTATTACGTGATCAGTGCTACTCATTAATTATTAGTGATGTTTGTATCACGTTAATGCCGCTGCCATGAAGGGTTAGTGTTGCTAGCTTATATACTTAGTGCTTCCCATTGTATGTTTCTACTGCTAAGGATCGAGTACTAGTTAATGCTGCCAACAGATTATTACAACTGCCATAGTGATGTCGCATATGAGTTTATACTTCTTTGAGTTCAAACACATGTAAGTGATGTTCGTGTATCTACTACTGTTGATCATGTGTTTGTACTACTCGTTATGTTTTACTACTGATAGCATTAGACTCAAAGATAAGTTTGTGCTGCTGCTATTGAAAAGTATGAAAGCAGTATTAAGTTAAAGAAGTTTCAACTGTTAGACTTGTCTGATATCGGACAAAACGTATGGTTTGGTTCTCGGCTGGTTATAGGGATCTCGGACAACACACACAGAAGGAAATTTTTTGGTTTAAATGTTATTTAATGGATAAAAGGCTCGTATTTGGATTTATTGGATTAATTGATTACGAAGACGATTGTTTATCACTTATTTGATGATGAAGTGGAATTACTTGGGTACGTGTTCTTATCATATCTTAAACGGCTAGCAACATTTAAAGATAACTTGTTCGTTTTATATGGTGTTGATGAGAACTTGCAAAATCTAGCAATGTGTGATTTCTCTTATGGTGCTCAATGCTTACATTTGCTATCACTTTAAGAAGTTACGTTGTTGTGCTTAATGTCTCATTGAAGATGAGGATTTTGTCAAGAGATTGCGGTCTACTTATACATAGCAGGTATAAGTTTGGAGTCACGTGGATAGTATAAGTCATAAGACATAAGTTTGGGTTATTCTATTTCTACATGAATTTTGTTATATTGAGTTTTCTCCATCAGTAATCATTACAAAGAGCCTACAGAATTTGAAGATTCAAGAGATGATTAATATATTGGTTTTAGGGGAAGCTTAATTAACAAAGTGTTTAACCATCAGGATATGTTCATGCACCACCTGAGGGGAAGGTTTTCATTACTACTGCTAAGTCATTATTACTACTGCTAGTGTAAGTTTCTACTGCTTGAATTCATTATTCTTATTATGCGTCATAGAGGGTAATTTGAGTCATTGGAAGGCTGGATTGGTAGTGTGATATTGGTTTACAGTTGTAAAGATCCAAGTTGCATATCTTCACAAGACCCCTATTGGATTATTACAAAAATAGGAAGAAGATTAAGACTACAGAGATATGATTTGCAACTTATTAAATGTGGTGACATGGAGATTTTGATTTAAGGGGAAGATTGTTTCATTCAGAAAGATCAAGATGTTGGTTTTGTAATCATCAAATAAGAGAAGATTGTTAGGAATTATATTGATTTGATGATACAAAACAATGATACAAAATAATGAAACAAGAATGAAACAAAAGGATCAAAGTTGACATTATAAAATTCTACAAGATGTAGGAGTAAGATTTTAGAAGATTTGGTTAAAGATATGAAGATAAATATTAGGAAGATTTGTTTCCTAATACAATTAGTTTTCCTTTGTAAGTCTTATGGACTCTATTATATAAAGAGTTCCTTAGACATAGTTTTAGGTATGAGAGTCGTATAAGTGCAAAAGTGTGTGTGCACCAAAAGAGTGAGATGTGTGTTTATCAAGATGTAGACGTCTATGTATGTGTTTTAGCCTCAGAGTCATGATGTTCTTGATCCTGTTATAGGTAGGTAACCATTTTATATTGATCAAATAGAATTAAGGCTTGTATGTGTATGAAAAACCTTGTTAGAACAACATTGTTCTTTATGTTAATTCCGATATACATATGTTATGATCATTGTTATTGTTAATCCTAGATGAGATCTAAACAATCTCGAGTTATAAACGATCTAAGGAGTCTTAACAAACTCCATAAGTGGTATCAGAGCCTGTGCTTATGAGAAACTTTGATCTAGAAGTAATGGAGTTGGAGAATACACAGAACAATGCTTTGGCTAAGCTTCCCATGCTCAAACTCGAGGAGTATGAGATGTGGGAGATCAGGATTAAACAGTATTTTCAGATCCAGGATTATGCTCTATGGGAGGTCATAGAGAATGAGAATTCATGGGTACCTATTCCTGTAACAACACCACCAGAAAGTAATAGGGGTGAGCATGGTTCGGTTTGGTTCGGTTTTTGTATAAAATCGAAACCGAACCAAAAAATTTCGGTTTTTGATTTTTAGAAACCATTCGGTTTCGGTTTTGTGTCAGTTTGGTTTTTCGGTTGTCGATTTATTTTCGGTTTGGTTTTTCAGTTTTTCGGTTTCTATACGACTTATCGAGCTTTGCTTTTGCAAAGTCGATTTGGAATA
>BQNB010102826.1:0-24161 GCA_026074375.1 Tanacetum coccineum | reverse complement strand
CTATCCCCATAATATCAGAAATCTTCCAAGCTATAGCATGTTTATGTGACTTGAGAACCTTGATCAGGGCGGTTTTATCCTCATTTTTTAAGTTTTTAGCGATTATGACGGGTAATTTGTCATCACCCTCCAAAAATGCATACTCAAGATGGGATGGTAAGTCTTTGAGTTCAAGGTCGGGAGGTTCTTCACATGAAGATTTAACCTTTTCAGGCACATTAATTTCACAAACGGGCAACGAAGGGAGATTTGGGTCACTATTGATTACACTTAACAACTCCTCAAGGTAAACAGTATCTCCCTCAGAATCATAGATGCCGTCAACACCTGGTGGTATTGAATCATCATGTTCAAGAAATTTATCGATCTCTTCCATTAGAAAATCACTTCCTCTGAAGGGAGTGAAAGATGGAGAGCGAGAATCGATCATAAGGTCCGAAGTAGAAGTGGGATTGCCACTTTCAGAAATTTCAAGTACTTCTCGAACATATTCTTCACAAGCAATGTCAATAACATCGACTCGGTTAACCGACTCAATGATATTGTAGGAGAAAGTCTTAGTATCACGAACTTTGAAGGTTATGGATTGGTCATCATGTCTAAGGGTCATTTGTTCACCGTGAACGTCTATTAAGGCACGCTCCGTCCTCAAGAAAGGTCTTCCTAAGATTAGGGGAACCCGAGGATCGGCAATGTAATCAACGACCACAAAATCGGCAGGAAAGAAGAATGTTCCAACTTTCACGAAAACATCCTCGGCGATGCCGGTTGGAGTAGAAATCGTTCGGTCGGCAAGTTCAAGTATCATTCGGGTTTTGGTCAAAGCTGGGAGACTTAGTTCTTTCCAAATGGAGAGAGGCATTAGGTTGATGCTTGCACCGAGATCGGCCAAGGCTAAGCATTCATTCATCTCCGGAAAATCACACGGTATAAGAAATCTACCGGGGTCTCCAAGTTTCTCGGGAAACTTTTTTAGGATAACCGCCGAGCAATTCTCGTTTACCGGTGTCTTTGTCAACTCAATCATCTTATCCTTGTCATTGAGGAGCTTTCTAAACATTGGTGCAAATTTGGGCATGTGTAGGAGAGCGTCCGCGAAACTTAGCTCGAAATGGAGATTCCGAAAAATCTCCATAAATTTTGAAGCTAGAAGATCGTCTTTTTCACGGAGCTTCTCTTTGTTGGCCCTTGAAGGATAAGGCAAAAAGTTGGTCTATAATTGAAGCAACAACCGGCTCACTCAATTTGTGTCATTATTTGTACCATTACCGGAGGTTGGATATTTTCGGTGCTTGGTTGCACCATATCCTTTGTCACCTTGGGTTCATTTTCCATCTCTTTAGGAAGAGAAGAAATTGAAGGTCGAATTTGAGGTCCATTATAGGAAACACCACTTCGGGTAGTGATTGCTTTCGCATCACCTTTCGGGTTAGCAATGGTGTTGCTTGGAAGAGAACCCGAGCCCGAAGTAGAAGCGGTATTATTATTCACGAATTCTGGTAACAAAGTCCGTTATAATTTCGGTCAGTTGGCTTTGCAAAAGTTTATGCATTACGCATGTTAACTTTGACGTAGCTTCAAAATCAGCCTTTGACACCCATGCCCTGAGGGAGCTGGAGCCTGTAAACGGAGCTTGGTAAGTTGGTGGTTGAGTAACCCAGGGGATCGATAAAATTAAGCTCCTGGTTGTAGTATATTCTCCCCCTCCCCCCCGATTTTGAGTTATCCCGGTTTCTATTATTTCTTTGGTTTTGAACGGGAGGAAAACCGGGAGGTCGAACTTGATTTGCCATCATCGAAGGTCGGTAACCGGTATTCCCTTGGTTGTAGTTAACTGCGGCGGCTTGTGACACGTACTCTTGAATATTGTCATGATAAACGTTGCCAATCGTGCGGACAATTTTGGTAAGAATGAGGCAACCACCACAAGTTTACACCCAACTTTCCTCGACGAGTTTACGTAGCGGGAGCTTGGATTGTTTTTTTTTCTTATCAAGAACAATGCTCTAAACCATACTTTAACCCTTCAAACAACACTCGATGAAACTGAGGGGTAAAGACTCGTACTTCCTTTAGCAACAATGGCCTTGCTTCGTGATTGACGAACTTTGGACTTGCTCTCGATGATTTTTTGGCATTCTCGAGGCATTTTATCTAGAAAGTTACCACCCGCGGCGGAGTTCAAAGAATCCTGATCATTCGAGTTCAAGGCATTATAGAATGTATCTAGTTGATGCAATTCCGAAAACCCATGATGCGGGCATGCCCAAAGAAGATCATTGAATCGGTCCCATGCTTCATAAAATGATTCATCAAATCTTTGTTGAAACCTCGTGATTTCATTACGAAGATTTGTCATCTTGGAGGGAGGAAAAAATTTGTTGATGAATTTTGAAACAAGATCATCCCAAGTTAAAATCAGTCGAGGGGGTTCTTTTAGCAAATCCGGCCCTGCCCCCTGAGGTGAAAATGGAAAAGCTTAACTTAACTGACGTACCGGAAACGTTATGGAGAACTTCATCGTAGAAAAAGTATCTTTGGTTGAAATATCGAAATGTGAGGCATGCGTGTCCTCCTTGTTCAAAATGTCAAAAAAAATTGTTTATTTTATACAAGAGTAAGCAAACTATGCTTGAGCTCAAAATTATCTGCGGTGATTGCGAGAACAACGATTGCATCCTCGTAACCCTCGGTGGGTGCTTGGAGCATTTCCGCCATAGTACGATTATCGGCCATCGTGGCTACGGGAGGATTGGGAGGTTCTTGATTATTATTAGGTCTCTCAAGATCAAATGGTTCAACAAAAGTCGGTGTGACTTGTTGTTGTCTACGTCTAAGGGATTGAGAACGAGTGCGCATGCAGTAAATGAAGAAAATTTATACTAATTTTTTTTTGGTTTTTCAATAATCTATTCACACTTTATTTTAACGGACAACGAGATAAGACAACTTTAACTAAATAATCGACTTACTTCACGGTAGCTCTCCAAATGAAAAACGCACAAGTGAGCGGAGGAGTAGAAAAGCGCGAAGCTATTAAAATCCTTTCTCCTTTCGGGTCGTAGTTCCTCAGAACAACCCTCCTTATACCCACCTTATAGTTTGTTAATCAAATCAAGGTGAGCCGTACGTCGTAAGCGACACAAATTCAAGTTTTTGAATCTTTTGTTTGGGAACTTATTGATGGATAATACTTCAATGGAAAGTATTATATGTTGGTGTTCTTTTACCAACTTGGTGAATTTATTTATTATTTTTTTTTATGGAAATTTTTTTTGTTTTTTGGTTTTTATATGATAATTATACTAATAAAAGAAAATAAAAAATATTTTTGTATTTTTTATATTTTTATAAAGATAGAAGAAATATTCACAAATTCAAACACAAATTGTCAAACGTTACGATAATCGTTTCACAGCCTCTCCGGTAACGGCGCCAAAAATTGGTTCGTTTGATAGTATATATATAATATAACACAATGCAAATCCCAACCAATTGCCCTTGACCAAGGAAAAAAGTCAAAATTCACAAATAGAATCAATATATCCGGAAGTTTGATTTCCCGGGTCGTTATGTCCAAACGAGGTGTGCAATTGAAAATCGAAATGGACTAAATGAGATAATTTGATGTTGAATCTGACAAGATTATGGGATTGGTATTTCTATACTACCATAAAAATGCAAAATCAAGCAAAAGAAAACCTAAAACGAAAGTAATTTAACTTAAATCCTAAAACGATGACGTAAAAACGCGAGCTAAAAACCTAAATTATCTAATTTTAACCCTAATGTAAATTTTTTTACTTTAAATGAGCTAAAAATGACTAAATATGAAGAATAAAAAAAACTAGAACAAAAACAGAGGTGTTTTGAGCTAAAAACGAGAAAGAACGAGAACGTGATCGAATCCCGTTCTTTAAAAAATGAAAAGTTGCAAAAATGACCCTATGAAAACAACAATATTTTTCCTAAAAACTATGTAATAAAAGAAAATTTAAAAAAAAAGATTTATATTTTTTTGATTATTTTTTTATTTTTTATGAATTTATTAAGTTTTTAATGAAAATAAATCATAAAAAAAATACTAAACTATTTTTAAAAATTATGAAAAAATTAAGAAAATTAGCTGAGACTAAATACTCCCTAAAAAAAAGTAAGCTGTCCCCAACAGCTTATCCCATAATCGTTAAAAATCAAAAACTTATTGGGCTTAAAGTGGGGGCCAAAAAAGCCCATAAGTAATAAATAAAACAACACTCTTACCTACGCTACCCGATGAGCTATTGTAGCCGCATCGGTAGAGTGTTGGTTATGAAGGGTTATGAGTGGTTGAGGTCTTGGGTTCGAGCCCAGCTCCCCCAAGACTTCCACTACTGCCCCCTTTTATTTTTTTTTTCCAAAAATTCAAAAAGCAAAGTTGTAAATGACTTAAAAATAAGCACTTTTAAAACTTGGAGTTTTTCATGAAAGTTTATTAATAAGCTGTAAAACAGCTTATAACTTGACAGCTTATACTTTTTTTTTGCTTTTTAAGACTTAAACAAAGTAAAAGGGAATTAAGAACTAAACTACTCTAAATAAGCAAACAGAAGCTATTCTAAACCTAATAAGCAAAATGAAACATGAATAAGCTAAAATTAAGCTAAGAAAGACTGAATAAGCAATAAAAGGCTTAAAAACTAAAGTCCATAGGTAGATCCCTTCGGTTCTTGTTGGATCATATGACTTATACATAACCTTAACCATCTTATGACTTCATCGACGTCGTGAGATTAATTGGTTGTTGGGTATAGAGATCGAACCATAAAACCTTTGATACAGACATTTTGAAATACTTACCCTACACATGTACATCGAGATTCAAAATTGTTTCACACATGAAGGAAAGAGTTGCACTTAGAGTCTTAAAGATCACATTATTCTATATCACATTTTTAATTACATTTTCTCCTCTTATTTAAAATAATAAATCTTTTAGTATTTGAAATACCAATTGATTAAAATTTATGACTTGAAAAATTCCATGGGGAGAAAAATTATACTACGATATTACATGAATTCATTTTTTATATCTCCCCTTCAACACAGTATGTGGGATACCAGTAATTTTTAAAACTTGACATTACAAGAAAAAAATAATATGATACCACAAATATGTTGAAGACGGAGTGAGATGCCTTCGTAAACAATGTATATTATTAATTGACATTATAATTTCCACATTTTAATTTCACGAAATGTTTTTGGATACATAAAAATGACGTTTATGAGATGTACCCAAAAGACATTAAAGACTTTGGTTTTAAAAGCTCCCCCTCAAAAATTGTTCTATAATTAATGAGACGTTTTTTTTAAAACATTGACAGTTTTATAAACCACATGATAGAAGACTTCTCTTCTATTTGTAGAGTAAGCATAAGTATTTGCTTCAGTGCGCTTGCTTTTCTTGTGACATTTAGGTTCGAGTTACAGTTTGAAGTGATTACAAACCATTGTCATGAGCTCAAAACTTTTGAATGTTTTGTCTAGGAGCCCAAGACCCGAGAAATTTGAGTTTCTCGTTGATAGGATAAGTTATCTTTTAAAGATACACTTTCCTTACAATAAGGTCCGAGTTATGCACTTAAATATACATAAGTCATTTAGAAAATTTAGAAATGATATGTTTTGAAACGTTTGAACTCTTGCTCGAACTTCATTTACACACCCGTGTCAATGTTAATCGACATTTCTAGGTACGTAAATGTTATCGATTCCAAGAGACATGTCGAGAAGATTCTTTTTGGTATTTTGAAATTCTCTGATTTTATATTTTGTTTTTGTAGATTTTATATTTTTCTATTCTTTTTCTTGGTTTTATATTTTTGTGTTTTGTTTTTCAAAAGTATTTACAAATCAAAATAAAGAGAAAAATCAAAAATATTTACAAGTCGAAGTTTCCATCATCAGTGACAGTTGTTGCTAGAGTTGAAGTAGATGAAGTTGAATCTGGTTGTTGTTGACGTTTATCGGATGCATCAGCAGTAGTAACAACGAAAGACTTTGAAACAACTTGAGTTTCTCCATTGAAATATTCGTCGAACAAAGAACCGAATAGACTTTCCAACTCTATCATTGACGTCATAACTATTATATCTAATGTTGGAACTTATGTTGACATTGTGGTGTGTGGCTTTGAACCATTTTTATCAAACATCATTTGACATTGAGGTTCGAGGCTTGAACTGTTGCGTTCAAATGTCATTTTTCTGATCAGTTTTGAATCTACCTCAACACTGGTTTCTGAGATATCAACTTTTTTAGCAACCACACTCTGAGATTTTCCTTGTTGACATTATATGATGTACCTACACTTAAATCAATACTTAGTTCATTCTGAACATTGATCGAGGTACCTACACTTTTATCTAGAGTTTGTTTGCATTCATGAATTTTAGAGAAGTCTACATTAGAACTATGTGTGGGTTCACTGTCATCCTTGCTTGTGCAAGAGTTGAATAACTTTCCTGTAGGAATCTACTTAAGACCAACAGATTTGAAAATTCTACCCGTGGGTTTCCATCTAAGATCAGATCTAGGAGATGTTTTCTCATACACAGCGGAAGACTTATTAAGAGAAAACATATGTCCTGTGAAGATCTGCCTACCAGGTTTCTGAGTATGACTCTTCTGTTCTACGAGTTTGTTATTCTTTCTAGTCTTATTAGATTGAACCTTAGCACGAGAATTCACCTCTTTCAAGAATTTTGTTATACAAGCATCGTGGTTTGCATTAAAGAAACATTTATGACATGTAGAACAAACAAAGTTTTTTGAATCCAAAAAAGAACTAGAATTCCTAGAGTTATCTACTAGTGGCACAACATCTCACATTACGCAACTACTCTTAGATACAGGGAAACTCCTAGATGTTTGTTTATCACACCTAGGTTTTGGTTTGCTACCATTAGTAGTGCTTTGTGCTCTAGAAGGCAACACACTAGGTTTTGAATTCCTAATTCCTTTTTGTGTCTTTTTCTTAGCTTCTTCTAGATAGTGATTATGAACCATGTCATTTGAACTAAATCTTAGCATATTCTTAGAACTATTCATAGATTCGCTAGATGCAATCACGTGATCAGGTTTTTGCAAAAGCAGATTCTCTTTCCTTAGGCAAATAATATTGAGTGACTGGTTTTGACAAATCTTTTTTCACATCAACTTAGGAGGCAAACCGTGGTTTTGAAATTCTAGGTCTTTCAGATTTAAACGCATTCGGTTGTCTAACTGATTGGTTTCTGAGTGGTTGTAAAACCGGTTTCCCCAAGACTGATGGTTTTGCAAACTTAGTATCTACACTATTTCCTTTTAACTTTCTTAATTCATTTTTTAAATCAGCTGTTGATCCCAATAGAATAGATCTTTCTTAGCTTATATAAGACTAAGTTGTATTGAATAAATTCAAAACAACTATGATAGAAACTTTGATTGTGAATATCAAAGACTATGCGGAATCTAGTCAATGATACTAAGAAGAATTTCAATGAAACAATAATGAGTAAGATCAATAAAAAACAGTTTACCAAACTTTCAGCCTCAATATAATACGAACACTCTTAATAGTGTTAGGGTTTACAAAACCTTGAAGCTACGAATAGATTGACAGAACAATGAAAAGATATCAATCTTTATGCCCTAGGACTTCCTTTTATACACCAAGGAGTCCTAACTGGCTTATAATATTTTCCTAAGTTATCATAATCTTCTAAACAAATAACTTATACGTATCTTTTACAAAAATATCTCATACATATCACATAAGCAATCTTTATCTTCAATCAATCTTTATCCATTAGCAGTTGTAACTCTGTCAGCAGTTGTAACTTTGTACCAGCAGCATTAACTCTGAACACTAGCAGCAGTAACTTATACACCAGCAGCATTAACTGTGTACAAGCAGTAGTAACTACTTAGAATATTTTCTTCATTCTCCACCAGCAGTACTAACTTTACTCTAGTAGTACTAACTTTACTCTAGCAGTACTAACATATACTAGCAGTTCTAAGTTACACTAGCAGTACTAAGTTTATACTGGCAGTACTAACTACTTAGCGTATTTTTCACAATCTTTTTGCTAGCAGTAGTAACACAAACCTTTCTTCTTGAGCAGCACTAACTTTGATAAGAGCAGCAGTAATTCCAAACAGCCTTATGAAGCTTTTAATCCTAACAATCCTCCCCTAAACTTGATATTTATCTTCAAAATCATCAAGTTTCTTCATTAAAAGTCTTCACCATCACCAGGAGGATGCTTTCAAACACTTCTAGGATTCTTGAGCTATTTTGAAATGAGCTTAAGAAGCTGATAACACATTTCATTTCAATGATCAACTTGAAGCTTCTTGTTGAGCATACCTGTGATTGTTGCAGGTTTAAAGGGATACCTTTTCTCTACCAGCATAAAGATATGCATAAATTGCAACCTCAGAAAGTGTACTCTACAAGAATCAAATAGCTTCCATATCAACACTTTTTCATTTTGTAGAGTTCTCCATACTAGACTTTCTACATCAGGTTCAAACATTGTCATTAGATCCCCCTATAACACTCTCTCATAGCCCTCCTCTGGCCTTGTTGACCCATGCTTAGCTTTCACCAATTTCCACAGAGTTTCCAAATCTTCTCTGTCAAAATTCATAAGCATATGAATAAAGGCTGAGTACCTTTTAGAACTTCCATCAGCTCTTCTAATCTGAAATTGGCTGATTTTTCCTTCTTTGATTATCTTCCAGTCAACAATGCATGGAGGCTTAGTGGCCAAAGGAATAGCATTAATTGCTACTTCTTCTTCATCAGGAACAATGTTCATAAGTTCTTTCATCCTAGCTTCTTCCTGATCATCATCCACTTTAGCATCATCTACCTTTTGCTTCTTAGCTACTTCTTGTTCTAGCTCTGTGCCTGCTCTCTTAGTACTATCCTCTGCTCTCTTTTCACTACCTTCAACCAACTCTGTTTGTAGTCAAGAAAAGTGTTAACTCTTTTGAAAGCTTGTCATATACATTGTCCTTGATAACTTCAAACGTGAAGCCCTTCAATGTTTTAGAGTGTATCCTTCCATGTTTTGCAGATAGTTACATATAGCTTTCTTTGTGGTGAGCTTTTGAGTTGATGGTTTGTCGTCCTCTTTTGTCTAGCTATCATTTCTGCAAAGTGTTTTCTTTCTAGCTTCTAAGAGTTGTTCAAACACTTTGACTTTTTTAACACCCCATTTTGACAAATATAGTAGCACAAAGCTAATTCTGGGTATTATTTCATAGTACAAACTGTTCATAATATAGAAAATGACTCAAAGTGTCGCTTAAAAGATAAGTTATCATTCATTATTTCATCAGAGTTTTTACAAACAGAGGTCCCAAAATCTACATGAAAACATAAAGTTTGAATGATAACAGTTTAGCCATCTTCAAGTCTGTGCCACTCCGTGCCATGTGATGCTCAATTACCTGAGATAAACATGCTAAAAAGATCAACACAATGGTTGAGTGAAATTCATAGGTTTATGGTAAACAGTTTGAATACAAGTTCAATAGTGGGTTACGTTGTTATACACCCATAAGTGTAATAATTGCAATGAGTATAATTATTATAGAAAACAATATTATTGCCCTAAGCTCATGACACCGAGACCTTGAGATAATCAATAATCACAAGAAGTTGCCCCAACGGGTGCCTTTGCCAAACACCCGCATAGTGATTCAAATGAAGTGCGTTTGGTTACCAGAAAGTATAGGTACACCAACGGGGAAGTTCAGTCCCAAATAGATCTATTCACAGCATTCGCGCTTACTCTGAAAAGTAATTAACGGTTCATGATAGTGGGGTCTTAATGGCAAAAGTAAGGACTTAGGCAATAATATATCAGGATAGCATACAGTTGGAAAAATACTCGTATTCATGGTTTATAGCATGTATCCCCCTCGCGGGTTTATGAAAACATTAGAAGATTTAAAATGTGAGGCTATGAACTCACCTTAACAGGGAAATCTGATTGATGGCAAAAGTATATCAAGTGAAAGTAATGGCCTCGTCACGCAACCTGGGGTAATATGTCAAGTCTTAGTGTGATGGTTTATGTTTCAAAACTTTATAAAGTTTAACGTATTACTTTGATTTATTAATTTATGAAAATATTGTATCACTGTTCGGGCTATCATAATCCAGAGGCCATGTAGTATCGTTTGAGGAGTCAGGGCACTTTAAATCGTAAACCCAACAAACTCGTCAAAACAAATACCCAAATGGAACCCCTCACATAAAATTCCCTAGTAACGTGATACGATAAGATTTTAAGTTTCTTCAAAAGTTAGTCGATGATAAATTACTGTTAACAATATAAAACACCCCCCCCCCCCCCCCCCCCCCCCCCCCCCCCCCCCCCTCGACTGTTAATTAGTTTTATAATGCGTCGATCGTTGATAATAGCGGATAAATGTATGTGTTTTAATAAAATTGGAGTTTTTTTATATTAATATTATTTTTATTCAATTTATATTAAAAATATTATATTTTGTATTTTTAAGAATACAAAAATGGCAATATATACCCTTGGTTTATAAACTTTTACAAGTTTAGTCCTTTATATATAAAGTATATATAATTTAAACCTTTAACTTTGAAACTTGGCAAGATAGGTCCTTATAGTTATAACTTTAGGAATATGGCAGGATTAACCCTTGTACTTGTTAATTTCCAAATAGTTACGATATATACCCCTTGCATGGAAATGATTTACAAATCAAGTCCAAAAAGCCATGCAAGCTTATTTTAGGGTTCCAAATGATATTTGCAGGTTATAGCTTATTAGAATAAGCTAAAATAAGATGTTATAATGTAACAAAAGTTTAGAAAAATGATTCGTTAGCTAGAAAATCAAAACGGGACGTTTTTAGGGTTTTAATAAAAAACACATGGGTTTGTGGTTCAAGGGATCAAACAAGAGTTTATACAGGATCTAACAAACCTTATGAAAGATTTAAAACATATTATAAGTTTATGGAACAAGATTTTGAGCTTACTTGAGCTAAAATTGGTCAAAAAGAGGGTTTTGGGTTCGTACGTCTAGAAACGACTTCAAGGGTTTCCTTCTCTTGATTCTTGACTTCAAATTTGCTGAGTTCTTCCTTATTTGATCTTCCTTGGTCTGGTTTAGAGCTCCATTTATGTTTTGTGATGAAGAATTGAGGTGTGTTTGAAAGAGTGTGTATGTTTCGGTTTATATAAGGTTCGAATGGGCTTGGTGCCTAAGTTTTGGTGTTTGATTAGTGTCCTAGCTAGTTGAGGTGACTAAATGAGGCTATATGGTGATTCTTATAAGCTAGGAAGATAACTGTGAAAGGTGAAGGGTGGTGAAAGGTCACGGCTAACCAAGGAGGTGACAAACTACCCTGGTGCCCAAGTTGGTGACGTGGTGATAATGGTGGTGTGAGGTAGGTGCTAGGGTGGTTGCTTAGTGAGGTCATGGTGATGAAATAGTGGTGCTTAAGGTGCTTGTTTAAGATTTAGGGGCGTTTGGATCATGGTTTTAAGATTTAGGGTTTTTGGGTAGAAATAGGTTTATGATTAAGGTTTAGGGTTACGATTAAGAATAATTTAGGGTTTACGATTAAGGTTTAGTGTTAGGATTAGGGTTTAGGATTAAGGTTTAAGGTTAAGGGTTAAGGTTTAGGGTTTAGTTTTAGGTTTAAAATGAAACAAGGGTTTTAGGGTTTCATTTAGGGTTTAGGGTTTTAGATTAGGGTTTTAGGACGATTTAGGGTTTAGGTTTAGGGTTTACAAGTTATGCATTGAGTGTTTGTATGTTGTGTTTAAAAGGTGGTAAGAAACTAGAATGAATTTGGAGGGAAAATGGCAAAGTTTAAATTTGTGCTTTATAGATTTGTACATTGAGCTTAAATGAGTTGTACATTGACTTAAAGGGAAATTATATTTCAAATGTTGTGCATTGTAGACTTGTACACATGCTTGAAGGCTTGCACATTCATTTTATATGCATACATTACATATAATTAGGGTTTTGATATAAACGTTTAACGAATAAGTCTGTTTGATATAACGTTGCATATTGGTATGTTAAATGGATAATGTACTTAGTAAAAATGATATTAGAACCTTGACTTGAAATATTAGGATGTTTACATGATATAAAACATAGATATAGATGGCATTGGTAGAGGTTGCGTGAGCTCGTTTACTTTAGAGATGCAAGTTACGTTGCATAATGAGATAAAGCAAAAATTTCCCTGTAAAAAGGTGGTATATATAATAGATGGATATTACAGTGCATCTAATTTAATAGATGGATAATTACATTGATGAAAATTATGGGTTGTTATAGTCTCCCTCCCTTAAAAGAAATCTCGTCCCGAGATTTAGTTGGATGCCGGAGTGATGTTTGAAAACAGATGTGGATACTTGGCATGAATTTGATCTTCGCGTTCCCATGTAAATTCTGGTCCTCTTTTAGAGTTCCATCTTACTTTGACTATAGGAATACGACTTTGTTTTAGTTGCTTGACTTCTCGATCCATGATCTCTACTGGTTCTTCCACAAAGTTGAGTTTGTCATCGAGTCGAAGCTCTTTCATTGGAATGACAAGGGATTCGTCAGATAAGCATTTCTTTAGATTAGAAACGTGGAAAGTACTATGGATATTACTGAGCTCTTCAGGAAGCTCAAGTTTATATGCCACTGGGCCAATCCGTTCAAGGATTTTGAAAGGTCCAATGTACCGAGGGTTAAGCTTTCCTCATTTTCCGAATCGGATGACACCTTTACGAGGTGATACTTTTAACATAACACGATCTCCAACTTGAAATTCTAAAGGCGCCAAAAACTTGGTATGGTAGTTTTGGATTATGATTTGAATAAGAAAATAGATGATTTGATAATCATGACTCTAAATAAAAAGCAACATTAAAATCTGAAAATTTAGAAAGGCAAAATTAAACATATTAACTAATATGAAACAAATTAAAACTGCGAACATTAAGCAAATAGACTAAAATTAAACCCTAAATTTGCAAACTAAGTTCCTAAACCTAAATTAGGATAAAAGAAAATTTAAAAAAAAACTATTTTTTTTATTATTTTTGAATTCTTTTTATTACTTAAAAACTATTTAATTCTAATTAAATTCTAAAAATAAAAAAATAGAAAAAAAATTGAAATTTATTTTTCCTAAGTAAAATAAGTTAATAAAGAAAATTTAGGAAAAAGGAATTCTATTTTTGGATTTTTAGATTAAAAGATATGATTTTTTCTAAGATTTAAATTCTAATTAAAAAACTATAAAAATAATAAAACTCTTTAAAATAAAATCCTAAAAGTTTTATAAAAATTAAAATAGATAAATAAAAAGTGCAGAAATCTTATAAAAAATAATAAAGCCTCTATTTGTTCACTTTTTATAAAAAACATTAATTAAAAACTTATTAAAATACTAAAACCTATTTACTATTAAAAACTTAATTTAAACTAATTAATTCTTATCTAAGGAATAATGGTGTTAATCCTTGGAAGGTCTATCAAGGCAATTACACTACTAAAAAAACAAAAAAAAAAAAAAACAAAAAAAAAAAAAATGACAAGGATCAACTAAGTTAAACAAGCAAAATAAAAATTACATAACCTACCCTGAACCTTAACCCGATTTCAACTAAGTCCATTTTAGGCTTCAAAATAGGTTGAAATAAAAAAGTTGCTTTTTCTGCAAATACCTTATAGTAAGCAAATTTATAAAATAAGCTGGGGAGAACAACTTTAACAAAAGCACTATGGTCTGAAACCCCACTAATAAGCTCTTAAACAGCTTATTTATAAGCTGTTCTCAGAAAGTGGCTTTTTCCTTTGGTTTTTACTTAACAGCTTGTAAAAAGCTCAAATGAAGCTTATATTTGAAAACAAAAGAAGTCCTAGGTAGCTTATAATGTGTATTACCTAGAAATGAAAAGCTAATTTTCCTAGAAACAATTTTAACCAACTGAAATTGATGATGAAAATGCTAAACTCAGGAAATGACATAAAAAGTTTAAAAGTAAAATAAGCTCAAATGCTCAAAAAACTAATTCAGAAGCTAAATTTTTGAAGATAACCTAACCATTAATCCCTAATGACAACCTACTATTCAGATTTTTTAATTAACAACAAATCTAAGCACTTAAGAAGAACCTAACTAAACTGCTTATTTTTTGTCTGTTTTGGTTTTTATGACTTTTTGACAGCAAATTAAGCTAGGACAATAAGCTAGAAAATAAAATGTAAGTCTTAATCTATATTAAGCTATAACTAAACTATAAAATACTTAAAGATAAGCTACTAAATCCTAACATTGCTGGCTTAAATTTGGGCTTAAATATCAGCAGTACTAACTTATGTTAGTACTGCTGGTGCAATTGGCAATACCACAAAGACTCAAATGCAGGCTTCCTTAAGGGTACTACTACTTTAAACACACTCAAATGAGTGTGTATAAACACAATGCAAGCAAAATCCAAGCCTTAAGGGCTTTGGATCAAAATTTCATAAGCAAAAAGAAAGGCACAAGGTACCCTGGTGCTGAGGTCATCATTATAAGCCATAACTTTTGAAAATCAGCAAACTAAGCTTTGAAATCTTTTTGAAACTTGTTATTTAAGAAAAACTCAACTGTTTGAAAAACTTTTACCAACTAGTTTTGACTTTTTGTGGTCAAACCAACTTAAACCAAACACCCCTTTAGGACATGACAGATTTAAGAAAAGCTTTGAAATGCAAATCCATTGATTAAAACTAGATAAAGACCAGGTAATTTCTAGCTTATAAATATACTTTAAATTAACCTAATTAACAAACTAAATAGTATCTTAAATATATAGGATTTAAGCTATTTTTGGTTTTTTAAGGTTTATGACAGAAATGAAAACACCATGATCTAATGACTATAAAACTTAAAACAGATGCTAAGAGATTTATAATAAGCACAAATAAACACAATGAAGCACAAATAAGTAGACAGAATAAGTAATAAGCAGATCTAAACTAAGTAGGCAATAAGACAATTATTTAAAGCTAGAATTAAAGGTTTTCAAAGAGAAACTTACAAATTACTCTGGCTAAACAAGAGTACCTAATTAAAGGCAGCTTCAAGCTCCCTAGCTTAATAATAAGCTAGGGTAAAAGTCCATGGGAGTCCATCCAACTTTGACTCCCCTTCCATTAAGCTCATAAGTCCAAATTCTTAAGGTATTAAGATTTTTAAGCTGATTTTAAGAAGTTTAGGTAAGATTAAATCTATTGAGCTCTATCATGAGTTAAGACTCAATGAGAGCTATAAGAGCTTAAGGAAGCTTTATTGTAGGGCTTATAGGACATATTGTTATTTATAGCTTAAGAATAAAAGAGAGATTAAAAGCAAACACTACTTTTTCATTAACTAGAAACTTCTGATTACATTATATCAATGAAAATTACAACTAAATTTTAAAAAGAAAATTACAAAAAGCTTTTAAAAAAAACTACACTTAAGCTAAAAATAAACTAGAAAAGAAGATTAGATCCCGATGTGTGTGAGTGAGAGGTCCTTTTTATAGCCATCTAGGGAAGATTCTAGCCCTCTTGAATCCCTTTCCAAACTTCCAATCCGTACCCTTGATTATTCATTTATCATTGATCTCTATTTTAAGACGTTGGATCACATTGTGTGTGATTTAAGATTGCCAACGTGTCATTCTTTGATGTGACAATGTGCTTCTTTTATGAGATCATTTAGAGTAAAATCCCATCAATCCTTGTGCTTTCACCATTAATGACGTGGCTTGAGCTTGAGTGTGAGCTTAAGTAGTCCATTGAGATGACTGATTTGACCCTTCATTTATGTTAGAGAGCTCTTGAATTGACTAATGGACCCTTTAATTCTCATTTGCCCCTTGATTTACCTAAGATGGTGACTTTTGTAGGTGACGATGAATAGTAAAAAACCTTTGGCGCCCATTTTTTGACAGTTAAATTTGTTGAAACTTTGGGGTAATGACAATACTAGTCCTTCTCTTCTTTTGTCCCTTTTTCTAGTTATAAAACAGTTTGGGAAATTGCAAATTTGGTCCCTGGAGTTTATTTAAAAAGAGAAAGGGCTAGTAACTTGGGCTTATGAATGGGCTTTTGGGCCAAATGGATCCGGGTAAGGTTTTTTTAAGGTTTTTCAGGCCCAATAAGGTTTCTTGGGCCCATTAAGGGGTGAGGGGTTATTTTTGGACTTTGGTGAAACTTGGAGGGTGAAAATGGATTATTATGGGGTTTTGACTTTTATTGGTTGACCATGTTTGACTGGATTTGACTGAGGCTTGACTTTTTTTGGCTTCGGCTTTGAATCTTTGGCTTCTTTTTGTACTCTTTTGATTCTCGTGTCCGTGCTTGCTCGTTTTTGACTGTTTTCTTATGATTTCTGATATATCCGTACCTGCACACACAAAACTCAAATACAAGCATATTTTTGCCATTTTTGGTCTGTTTTAGGTTTATTTGGGCTATTTTAAGCATAAATGGATATGTGTATTTAACACTTATCAATTATTGTAGCAAGATTTTGAGCTTACTTGAGCTAAAATGGGTCGAAAAGAGGGTTTTGGGTCCGTACGCCTAGAAACGACTTTAAGGGCTTCCTTCTCTTGATTCTTGACTTCAAATTTGTTGAGTTCTTCCTTATTTGATCTTCCTTGGTCTGGTTTAGAACTCCATTTGTGTTTGTGATGAAGAATTGAGGTGTGTTTGAAAGAGTGTGTATGTTTCGGTTTATATAGGGTTCGAATGGGCTTGGTGCCCAAGTTTTGGTGTTTGATTAGTGTCCTAGCTAGTTGAGGTGACTAAGGGAGGCTATATGGTGATTCTTATAAGCTAGGAAGATAGCTATGAATGGTGGAGGGTGGTGGAAGGTCACGGCTAACCAAGGAGGTGACAAACCACCTTGGTGCCCAAGTTGGTGACGTGGTGATGATGGTGGTGTGAGGGAGGTGCTAGGGTGGTTGCTTAGTGAGGTCATGGTGATGCAATAGTGGTGCTTAAGGTGCTTGTTTAAGATTTAGGGGCGTTTGGATCATGGTTTTAAGATTTAGGGTTTTCGGGTAGAAATAGGTTTATGATTAAGGTTTAGGGTTAGGATTAAGAATAATTTAGGGTTTAGGATTAAGGTTTAGTGTTAGGATTAGGGTTTAGGATTAAGGTTTAAGGTTTAGGATTAAGGTTTAGGGTTTAGTTTTAGGTTTAAAATGAAACTAGGGTTTTAAGATTTCGTTTAGGGTTTAGGGTTTTAGATTAGGGTTTTAGGACGATTTATGGTTTAGAAGTTATGCATTGAGTGTTTGTATGTTGTGTTTAAAAGGTGGTAAGAAACTAGAATGAATTTGGAGGGAAAATGGCAAAGTTTGAATTTGTGCTTTATGGATTTGTACATTGAGCTTCAATGAGTTGTACATTGACTTGGAGGGAAATTATATTTCAAATGTTGTGCATTGTACACTTGTACACATGCTTGAAGGCTTGCACATTAATTTTATATGTATACATTACATATAATTAGGGTTTTGATATAAACGTTAACGGATAAAGTCTGTTTTGATGTAATTAGTACTATCCTCTGCTCTCTTTTCACTACCTTCAACCAACTCTGTTTGTAGTCAACAAAAGTGTTAACTCTTTTGAAAGCTTTGTTAAACATGTCCTTGATCACTTCAAACTTTAAGCCCTTCAACTGTTTCAGAGTGCATCCTTCCATGGTTTTGAGATAGTTACAATATAGCTTTCTTTGTTGAACTTGAGTTGGTGGTTTGTTCCTCTTTTCTCTTGCTTTTATTTCTACAAAGTGTTTCTTTCTAGCTTCTAAGAGTTGTACAAACAACTTTGACTTTTCTTTAATACTCAACTGCTATTGTTCTTCTACTTGTAATTGTTGAGCCATTTGATAGTCAGCATCCATCATTGCTTGTGTGTTATCCTATGATTCAATTAAAGCTACGTTGGCTTCTTCTTCCTTTTGTCTTGTAAGCCTCTCTTCTTCTTCTTCTTCTTCTTCTTCTAATTTAGCTTGTAATTGAGCTTGAAGATTTAAAGCAACCTCTTGATCATACATAATCTGATCCTTCTTCTTCAAAGGTTTCTCAGACTCAATCATTTTTGCCTTGCCTTTATCCTGTAAAGGTTTTTCCAGTCTTATATTTATTTTATAAATCTTGAAGAGTTTACTTTTATATTTTAGACGATTTTTATTAAAATCATCGATTTTAGAACTCTAACGAATCCTACAATTAAAGTTTATCTGTTTTATCGATCGAGAAATCAACGAATGTCATATTTTGGCCATGAGAGACAATTCAATTTATTTTAAAATTTTCATTTCTTATTCGCGTTTTAGTCGAAACCGCGTCAAAAATTATGTTTTCGTAATAAATAACGAGTTAAATAGGTTATTGGGCCTGGAAACAAAGTAATACGAAAATTTACCAAACAAAAGCCCAACCAAGCCCACCTCATATGAGGTGGCTGGTTTCTAAGCAAAACAAACGGCCCATATATCTTTTTAAGGAAATTACAAGATTCACTAACCCCTAATAAATTTCCTATAAATACTATCCCAAAAATCCCTTCTATAAACACATATACACAACTCAACAATAAAAAATTAAAAACCCATCTCCCCTCCCCCTCTCTGTTTTTTGACAAGCATAAAACCCACACCACCATCACCATCAAAACTGTCATCTAACTTCTTATAATCAATTCCATTCAACCAAAAATCATTTCTACAAAAAACCCCATCAATCATTTCTACTAAAATCTACCTTGCATCAAGATTGATGATTTCTTGATTTTTAATAGATTTTGATTCTTGAGTTTTGATTAAATTAAGTGCAACAAGATTATCAAGGGATTAATTATAAGGGTTTTTAAGCAAGTTTAGGTGAAGTAAAAGTTGATTTGGGTCTTGTTCGTGGTCCTCCTAACCCATGACAGCAAACACACCCTTATTAGGGTTTGTGTTTGATTTTTATCTTCCTTCCTATTTCATTGTAAGCCCTTTTTATTTCCTCCTTGCTTAGTTTAACATATTTGTAAGCATGCATGTTATTATTGTATTTGATCTTGGTTTCATCATGAACATCATGTATTGATGATTGGGATATGTTTATAAGATGTGTATCGACATTTCTTTTGATTAATTATTGATTTGGATGAGTTTTGGATTGATTTGGAAGTAAAATTTAAGGGCAGTTTTAGATCAGCAACAAAACCTGGCTATTCCTAATTATTTTTGGCCTGGAGCCTATTATTAAATTACATGGGTGGATAGATATAGGTATAAGCTACATGTGGCTAATTGGATGGTTTATCAACTCCTCCGGATGAGGGAGTTATGGCCAAATTACTAAAACTAGTCAAAATCCGAGTCTCAGACTTCTTTGGGTGAAAAGTCCAAAAATTTGTACTAAAACATATAAATATGCATAACTGTAGGTGATAGGTAAACATTTAACTTAAACGTGAGTGGTGGTTTTAGCCCTTATGGATAAACGGTTTGGGAAATACGCCAAAATTGGTGTTTGGTAGGAAAACTCAAGACTGTTGCAGACAAAAATTGGTGCTTTATTTCACCATATCTTTAAGTTTGAAAACATCGGAAGAAACACCAGGGGTAGAAGAGCTCGTACCCACTTTGGAAATAATTGCTTTGCTTCGTGAATGTCGAACTTTGGATTTGCTCTTGATGATTCTTAGGCAATCTCGAGACATTTTATCCAAAAAAATACCACCTGCGGCAGAATTCAACGAATCTTGATCACTCGAGTTCAAGGCATTGTAGAATGTATCGAGTTGATGCAATTCCCAAACCCATGATGTGGGCATGCCCGAAGAAGATCATTGAATCGGTCCCATGCCTCATAAAACGATTCATCAAATCTTTGTTGAAAATTTGTGATTTCATTACGAAGATTTGTTGTTTTGGAGGGAGGGAAAAATTTGTTTATGAATTTCGAAACAAGATCATCCCATGTAAGAATCGATCGAGGGGGTTCTTTTTCAAGCCAAATCCGGGCGGCCCCCTCGAGGGAAAATGGGAAAAGCATAAGCTTAACCGACGTACTCGGGACGTTCGGGAACTTCATCGTAGAAGTGATCTTGTTGAAATATCGAATGTGAGCGTGCGGGTCTTCTTTGTCATGTCCAAAAAATTGTTTATTTTGAACAAGAGTAAGCAAACCATGCTTAAGCTCAAAGTTGTCCGCGGTGATCTCGGGAACAACGATTGCATCCTCGTAACCCTCGGTGGGTGCTTCGAGCAATTGCGCCATAGTACGTTGATCGGCCATCGTAACTACGGGAGGATCGGGAGGATTATTAATTGGTTCCTCAAGATTAAATGGTTCAACAAAAGTTGGTAGGACTTGTTGTTGACGGTTACGGGATTGAGAACGAGTGCGCATGCACTAAAATATAAAAAGAAAATTTATACTATTTTTTTTGGTTTTTCAACAATTGATTCACAAAGATTTATTTTAATAACGGACAATGAGATAAGACAACTTAATCCTAATAATCAACAAGCTTCACGGTAGCTCTCTAAAAGAAAAACGCACAAAGGAGCGGAGGAGTAGGAAAGCGCGAAGCTATTAAAAACCTTCTCCTTTAGGGTCGTAGTTCGTTGGAACGACCCTCCTTATACCCCTCTTTGAGTTTGTTTATCTTTCAAAGGTGAACCGTACCTCGCAAGTGACACAAAAGGCAAGTTTTTGATCTTTTGTTCGGGAACTTATTATGATAATGCTTCAGTTGAAAGCATTATCTTGATGATATATTTTTTTTCTTTTTAGGACAATTTTTTTAGATTTTTGATTTTTCTTGTCTTATATATATAATAAAAAAGAAAAAGAAAATCTTTTTGTATTTTTTTTATATATGAAAATAAGCAAAATAACTTCTCACGGAAGGATCTTCAAAGCACTAATTGTCAAACGCAACGACAATCGTATACAATCCTCCCCGGCAGCGGCGCCAAAAATTGATTTCTATCTTTTAGGGTATATAAATAATAATATAATATTACTACTTATATTAACCAACCAAATCAAGTTTCCCTTGAAAAGGTTCAAAGAAAGAAAATCAATGAAATCCGAGTAGTATATGATATTCCCGGGTCGTTATCCCCAACGAGGAATGCAATGGAAAGTCGAGAGTCGGTTTGACATTTGATGCTTGAATGGAACAAAGATTTTAATTGGTTTTCTATGTCTACGAGAAAATTAATGCAATATACACTAAAAACACAACTTTAAACTAAAAACGCAATCGAGAATCCTAAAAACGTGACTTAAAACCCTAATTTATCAAAATTAAACCCTAAAATGATCTTTTTAACTTTTATAAGTCCTAATTGACTAAAATAAAAGAACTAAGAAAACTAAACCAAAAATGAAAGCGATTTAAGCCTAAAAACACGAAAAACGTGAACGGGATTCAATCTTGTTCTTTAAAAATTCAAAATACCCTACGAAAGCAAATCTAATTTTACTAAGTCCTATTCGATAAAAGAAAATTTTATAAAAAAGAATTAGATTTTTTGACTTTTATTAATTTTTTTATGAATTAAAAACAGTTTTAATAAAAATTAAATATTAAAAATAATAAACGAATTGTAAAAAATCTAAAAAAATTACGAAAAGTACTTAAGGATGAGCTAAACCTATGAAAAATAAAAAGGGGTCAACAGCTTATCTAAATAAGCTGTTAATAAGCCGAAAAGGCTTATGGCTAAAAAGGGCTAAAAGGCCCTTAAATACCAAACCACTTGGGACTATAACGAAAAAGTCCCAAGGGCGCAGCGGTAGAGTGTGTGTTATAAGGGTTGAGGGTGTTGAGGTCAAGGGTTCGAGCCCTGCTCACTTTGGACTTCCACCTTCCCCTTTTTGCTTTTTTTTAAAAACTTTTTTCACAGCTTATAAATAAGCTGTAAACCTACAACTTTTGTAAAGACACCTTTTTTAGAAACAACAAATAAGCACAAAAATAAGCACTTAAAGTTGACAGATTGCTTAAAAATAAGAAAACTAAACTGTTTGCTATTTTTAAAACACAATAAGCTACTACAAAGATAAATAAGCTAAAACAGGTAATAAGCTATATCTAATAAGCATTAAGGAACATGAATAAGCACATAAAATAAGCTAAACTAAGCTAAAAAAAGACAGATTCACTAGAAGGCTTTAAACTTAATTTTTTTAACTAAAAGTGCCAATGAGCCTAAATAAGCTCTAACCTAAAGTAAATAAGCTAAAACTAACCTAATAAAAAATTTTAAACTTAACTAAAGCAAATCGAATAAGCAAATAAGCCCAGAACATCAAATGAGCTTATTTCTTAAAACTAATAACCAAACAGCCACAAAGGGACTTTTGAGCTTAATTTTAAGCCCCTAAACAGAACCTTATGGCTTAAAGGCTTATATGCCCTTAAATCTTGAACAATAAGCTATATTAATCAGCAAACAGATTTGAGTTTGAAACACAACAAAGCCATGAAAAGTGCTTACGAAATTGGCTGAAATGCTTAGGTGCAGGGCAGTGATTTCTAAAAGTAGCAATTTTGAGATTAAAAATAAGCTAGAAAACAGAACCTTGAGGACTTAAGACCTCAAAAAAGATCTAAATTGGACTTCAAAGAACAAGTATCATCAATCAAAATCCATTTTGAAATAAAGGATAAGCAATATAAGGCAAATGAAAAAGCAGTTTCTCAAAATTTCCAACACTTAGAATTTTTTTTGACATATTTGGTAAAACTATAAACCACACTTGCAGACTTAATGGACTTTGTTTCAAACTTGTTTTAAGACACAAATCAACACAAAAACATCACAAAATTACAAGTTTTAAACATCTAATCAAATAAGCTAATTAAACAAGCCAAGAGTTCACAGATTAAAACAACAAGTATACTAAGCTATGATTTTGAGATTAAAAACTTAAAAACTCACACAAACTGATTTTTATTACTACTTTTAACTAATCAAAACTGACTCAAGAGCACAAAGCAAGTTTTAACCCATTTTCACCCACAAACCTAGTTAAACCAAACACCCCTTTAAAAATCATTCTTAGCATTTTAACTTGTTTCAAACTGATTTAAGCTAAAATTTTGAAATACCAGATGTTAACTAAATCTAATAAGCAATATTAAGCAAGTTTCAACCAAAACGAAGCAATCAAATAAGCTAAAACAGATTATGCTACTTTTTAAAGCTAAAATGACAAATTTAAAGAAAAACTTGCACAATTACTATCTAAGCTACAAGAAGGCATTCATAAGCATTCACTAACATAAATAAGCAATAATAAGCAAACATAAATAGGAAATTAGCAGAAATAAGCATGTGAACAGTAAATAAGCTAAAATTTAAATTTTGGAAACTCACAAAGCCCTTGCTTAAACAGGGCAAACAAGCTCAAATGAGCTTTGTCTACAAGCTCTAGCTTGTTTAAGAACAAGCTACTAAACACCCATAACCCCTTCCCCTTTTGGCTTATCTTCCAAATAGCTTTTGAGTGAAATTTTTGAACTAGTTCTTAAACAACACAAAACTAGAAAGTTTTCATTATTTAAGGTGTAAATAGCTTATAAGAGTGTAAATAAGAGCTTATAGTAGCTTTTGAAACATAAAAAACTTGCAAACAGATTTTAAAACCAAACTTTAAATTTCATTAAACTTTTAAAAACATTACAAGGAAAATGAAGTATAATGAGCTTAATAAAACTAAGATAAGCTAAAAGTAAAACTAGATTGATGCCTCAAAGGGCTTACAGAGTCCTATTTTATACTAAGTCTTCATTCCTTGTTGTGCTTTCTTTATGAGAGGAAGGCAGGGTGTGTTTGTTGTGTGAGGTGAAATCAGAAGTCATCTTAGCCATTAATTCATCTTGGAGCCCAAGTTCATCAATCTTGACCCTTCATTCGTATTGCCCAATCAGATGTAGAGGGATTGCCAGCATGGCAATTGACTTCTTTGAAGTGGGGTAGAGGGTATAAGGAAAGTGATGGGTGAATAGTGGGGTTGGAGGTTTTGGCGGGAAAAGGAGTTTATATCTGTTTTGGGGGAAACA
>BQNB010102825.1:10109-24161 GCA_026074375.1 Tanacetum coccineum | reverse complement strand
GACTTAAACTAATTTTTAAAAGACTATAAATATTTTTTTGAATTTTTAAACTATTTAAAACTATTTTAAAACTAAATAATACTAAAAATTATATTAAAAATACTAAACTTAATCCAAAAATTATGAGAAAATTTATAAAAATACTAGACACTATTCCTAAGGTTTACAAAGAAAAACGGTTCAAAAAGCTAATTTCAATAAGCTACGAAAAATCAATAAGCTAAATTAAGCTAAAACCTAACTTGCATATAATAAACAAATGTAAGAAGTCTTAAACGAAAAAGACCCAAGGGCGCAATGGTTAAGTGTGTGTGTTGTGAGAGTGAGGTCACAGGTTCGAGTTCTGTGACCTTCCTTTTTGCAAAAACATTTTTTTATTTTATTTTTGAAAAAGCTCAAGAATAAGCAAAATTAAGCAACTTTAAAAAAAAAACTTTTGACAGAATTTATTTTTAAGCTAGGAAAAAGCTAATTAAAATGTCAGTTTTGCCTTTTTTAGACTTTTAGCTTTTAGAAAAACTGTTTGGCTATTTAGGACTCAATAATCAAATAAGAAAACAAATAAGCTCAAGACAGACCTAGACTAATACCTAATAAGCACTAAGGACTAAAAATAAGCAAAATAAAATAAGCAGAAAAGCAATTAGAAGCACTAAGACAGTTGACTTAAAAAGGAGTTTTAAAGGACTATGACCAAACTTTAAGCTAATTTAAAAGGACTAATAAGCACAAGTATTAAGCTAAAAACCTCAAACAGATTAAGATTGAGACTCAAAGAACACAAATAAGCCATAGTTAAGAAAAGCACCTAAAGAAATAAGTTATAAAAGTAAAATGAAAATGACAATTTTAACTATTCTTGTTTTTGGCTTTTCTTTTAGAGGACAACTTACAGACTAAAAATTAAGACTCAAAAAAGATTTTGACCAACTAAAAACTAAAAACAGATGAACTTAAGACTATAATAAGCTAATTTAAACAAAATTCAACCAAAGTAAAGCTAGAATCAAACCACAATCTTATCTACAATATCAAACTTTTTAAAAACTATTCATAAGCTTGACTGATTTTGATACTAAATTGTCTAAAAGACTCTTCCAAAGGTAAATTACCCAAAACAGATTTGAAATGATGCACATGAAACCTCTTTGAAGCATTTAAACCACATGTTAAGCATTCTTTTTACAAATCCTGCAAATAAGCAGTTTTAGACACTTTTGAACTACTAGACTTTAGATTTTGATAAAACAAACTTAAAAACTTAACAAAACTTACTTAAAACTTATGAAAACTAGCATTAAGACTTAATAAGAGCTTATGAAAACAGATTTGAAAGCTAAAACAGGCTAAACACTATTTTACCACAATACTACTGCTTATCCCAAACACCCCTTTAGATATTTAAAAACCATTTTTAAACTAAAACAGACTAAATTAAGCTTTGATATTTGAAAACAGATTAAGAACTATCAATATTAAGGACAAATAAGCATAAACTTAGGAGAAGCACTTACTAATAAGCTGAACTTAAGAGCAGTATTAACTCTAATTTAAGCAGTTTTAACTTGATAGATCACATAAGCTCTTATCAAACTAAAACTAAACTATAAACTGAATTAAATAAGCTAATACAAGACTAATAAGCACAAATAAGTAGAGAATAAGCAGAAATAAGCATATTGATAAGCTGAAATAGAAATTAAGCTTAAAATGATAAAAGTAAACTAACCTTGTCCTTTGCTCAAAACAAGGACAAATAAATGCTCTAAAGAGCTAATCTACAAGCTCCAACTTATTTTCATAAGCTGGTATAGTCCAATAAGCCCATCCATTTCTGGCTTATCATCCAATTTAAGCTTAAGGTAATTTTGAGGTGATTTAAGTAATTAGCTTATTCAGTTAAGCTTTAAGAGAGCTTAATTGAATAGGAACTAGCTTATAAGGTAATTAAGAGCTTATTGAGCTTATTAGGTGATTTCTAAACACATTTTAGACGAATTTGCATAAAATTAAAAATAGAATTTCAACTCAATTTAAAAGGAAATTGAATTTTATTGATAATAAAAGAGGTTACAATGGTTTTTGAAATTAAAATACAATAATGAAAGACAATAAGCTGAAATTAAGCTAATTATTAAAAACTACTCTACACCCTTCCAACTGTGTGATTACAAGCTCTATTGAGCGTCCTAATCTTCCAATCACAGCCCTTGATCTTCAACAAACTTTAATCAATCGTTTTTAAGCCCTTAGATTGCCTCCATGTTTTCTCAACCAATAGGATTGCTTGGGATCACCAGCGTGGCAGTGAATGATGTAATTAACTTGCCACGTTGGCCTTCTAGAAGAGGAGGGTGTGTGGATGAGATGGTTTTACCCGTACCCTGTGTAAACTTGAAGAGGATGATGAACAGTAAACAAAGGGCGCGTTTAATTTTTAACTGAATTGGGTCCAGTATTTTAGGCTTTAGTTATTTTATTAATTTGGCTTTGGACTTGTTTTTGGACTGGATTGGATTTTAGAATTGGACTAGTAAAGGGTTTAGTAAAGTATAAATCATTATGAGCTGACTTGGCCCATTAAACGGGTACGAGTTGGCCCATAAACAATGAATACGCCTTCGGCTTTGTTTTGTCACGCTCTTTCCAGTCTCGTGCTAGGTTTTGTCTTTTTTGGGCTTCGTTTTTTGTCTTTTAGTGATATATCCGTTACCTGCAAGACACAATTAACAAAACACACATATACAATGTATTTTTATGTCGTTTTCGTTCATTATTGGTCTTTTTAGCTTAATATTAATAAATAAATAATATTGTTTAAGCACATATCAAAATCCCCCATACTACGCTATTGCCGTGTCCTCACGCAATGATATAAATACACGCTTTAAAACCAAAAATTTCAACCCCCGTAAACTAATTACCTCGAAAAGTAGCTAAGTGTTCGTCTAAAGGGATTAAGAAATCAATAGTTTTAAAACGCCCCGTTTTACCATTTTTATATATGTTTTTTTATTATTTTCCAACAGTGACAACATGTTCGACTTTCATTATTTAATTATAACTTTTAGGTTCACGGAACAAGAAGCACTTATAAATAGTGTCCATAAGGATAAATTCACCGTCCTCGATTTTTCATCCGCCCCAAACCAAGCTTAAAAATGAAATCATTGTTAAATACAAGCTAAGATGCTAACACTGCTCATAAATGCAAATTGTGTACGCATAGCTACTTTCCGCTCCCTTATTCCTAAATCCTCTAAAGATTTTATTTTTATTTCTGGCGACAAATAAATTATGTCCTTATTATTATAAAATAAACCCGGTTTAGACCATAATTAGTTTGAAATCATTTCCTAAAGAGACGATATGGTGAGAATAAGGTCGACATTAAGGTTCTAACTTCGCATGATTTAAAGGTTATCCTTTTTATTTCATCCGAAACAACTCAACTACGAGTCCAGAGACGGATGCTTTATTTAGATAACCCCGGAGTCAAAATTTAGCTTTATTATTATTATTATTGCAACATTATTAAACCTCCCAGTCCTTTAAAGAACTGTCACATCGGTATGCGAGCCGACCATGGTCCAGGAGTCTTATTTCGACCAGGAGATCATCGACCATTTTGAGAACTGTCACATCGGTGTGCGAGCCGACCATGATCCAGTAAACTTTTATCAGTCTCGAATTTATTATTCTTACTATGTGCCCCACTCATTAAGAACGACTTGCCGACATCGTATGCGAGCCGACCCAGAGTCCAGTTGTCATATTTCGGCTTTGGGATTATTACATATTATTATTTAAGCCAAAATTTTCAAGTCCAGTGGGCTTTTAACTGCTAGACAAATGTAGCAAGCCGTCCAGAATTGGTACCTATTTCCCCACAACACTGACAAAACCTCGATGTATACCTTAATTTCACCAGAAGGAATCTCTACGAAGTGATCTAAACTAAGAATCACAAAAACCAAAGTAACTTTATTTATTTACAAATATATAACTTTATTAGCAGGTGGACAAAAAACCAACAATAACCTCTATGAGCTCTAAAGAGATCCAACTACTCCACGCTTAGCATCTAACTTATATTCAACTCTATCATTTTTCGTTCTTTGCAAATTTAAAATCTTTAATAAAAAGATCCGCGAATGCTTAGTCTAATAAAATAAGCTTTGCATATGGAAACTTGCAAACTCTTGGCTTTTTCAAGCTAGAATTCGCATTTTAAGGCTTCTTGTATAAAAACTAGAAAAGCTTTCATATATAATAGGTTTTAGGGGCAAGCTGAGCCAACATGCTCCTTATCAAGTCAAAAGTTATCCATATAACTTACCATCAGAAAGTCAAAAATTCATGTCAAAACACTTATTTTATTTTTGAATTTTTTTTAATTTTGGCATAAAATCAACATATTTTTTTGAATTTGTGGCAAAACCGGGGTTACTGAAAACAAAAGCAAATCAGTAAGATCAAATCGAAAGATACCTCCCCCCATACTAGAACTAAACGTTGTCCTCAATGTGAGACTGCCACCCCCATAATAAAATTGATGCATAATCCTAATATAAAAGGGTCTCTACGTAAATCTAAAGCCGTTTATTAATTATGCTAATAGATAAACGTTAGTTAATAAGATCTAGATATCAGATTCCCATAATAGCATGCTAAAGATTGAAGCTCAGTGAATGATGGACAAAACCACGAGCACGAGAGTCTTCATAATCCAGAGCAATCCTAAACATAAAATACAAGCACGAAACATGAGAAAGGAAAAGGCGAGCCTCCTCACGTCACACTTATTAGAAACAACGGTAGCCTCCTCGAGAACGCTTGTTTTTTGTCGAGTCCTCTAGCTTGACTCACCCCGAATTCCTTTGTCCTTGGGGCAGAAACAGAAGAACGGAAAAATCTTCATCGGACTTTCATATGCCACCAGCTCTAAGGAATAAAAAATATAAGCGGAGATGCCGGGGTCTAAAATGAGGTCCTCATTCCTGGAGGAGAGAAGAAAAAGAGAGTTCACAAGATAGGTAAGAAAAAGAAGAAAGATTTTGATAACAATTGTGAGGGAAAAATAATGGCGATCCTCAAAGGGTAACCTCTCATATGTCGGAGAAATAATTTTCTCATGAATCCCGGGATCGAAAACTTTGATCATACACTTTAAATCATCATTATCAGGTTCATCATTTAAGCTTGTTGGGTCATGATCAAAAAACACCTCAGGAGGGAGATTAGGGATAGTGTTATTAATAAGCAAACTCTTAAGATAGATTGTGTCTCCCTAATTCGTAGTAAACCAACACACGTAATTATAAAAATATATAATATGATGGAAAATTACCAGTTTACCCTTGAGGACAAAGGTAAAAAGGAAAATCTTCACAAATATATATAATATAATACATATATAAACCGGGAAGTATGATTCCCGGGTCGTTATCCCCCAACGATTTGTGAAATTGAAACCACGTTTGATGTTCGGACAATGATTTGAATTGGAAACAAAGATTGATTTGATTATCTACTTTTAAAAATTAAAATAAACAAATTATAACAATTAAGCACGTAGATAAATAACGGGAAACCAAACTTTAACTAAAAACGCAAAACGGGACCCCTAAATGGAGGTCAAAAACCATAAATTTCTAAAATTAAACCTAACTTGAATTTTTCTTTTTAAATGGACTCTATTTGACTAAAAAGTAAGTTTAAAGAAAACTAGAACAGAAACGGAGTTGAAATGAGCGTTAAAACACGAAAAACGAGAACGGGAACGATCCCCGTTCTTTAAAAATCGAATTTTTACAAATTAGACCCTACGAAAGCAAAACTAATTTTCCTATAAACTTTATGATAAAAGAAAATTTTCTAAAAAAAATTATATTTTTCTATTTTTTTATGATTTTTTAAAGTTTTTAATGAAAATAAATGTTTAAAAATACTAAACTATTTATAAAAATTCTAGAAAAATTACAGAAAATAGCTTAAACTAATTAGATCCTAGGAAAAATAAGCTTAATGTCACAGCTTATCGAATAAGCCACTGAATAAGCTAAAACAGCTTATAGAGCTTATAAGAGCAAAACGTGTATAAAGATTTAATAATGCAAGGTTATAACGAAAAAGACCCAAGGGCGCAGTGGTAGTGAGTGGTGTTATAAAGGGTTGAGGGTGTTGAGGTCGGGGGTTCGAGTCTTGCTCACCCCCGATTTCCACCTTCCCTATTTTTTTTATTTTTGAAAACTCAAAGAACAAAAGTTGTAGAGGACACTTTTTTAAGCAACTTTAACAAAGACACTATAAGCTCAAACTCAATATTAAGCTCTCAAACAGCTTGTGAAATAAGCTGTTTCAGAAACTAAGCTTTTGAGAGCCAAAAAAACTACTTTGCATTCAAATAAGCACACAGACTTCAATTTAGCACTAAATTCAGAACCAAAAGCTGTTTCTGAAAGCTTATGATGTCTAGAAGTTAACTTTAATAAGCTACCCTAACTGAAAACACTTTAAAACTTCTAAATCTAGTGATCTAAACAGCTAACTCAGGAAAACACACTTTAAGCTCAAAAACTAATTAAATTTAAGCTAGCAAATAAGCTTTTTAAGAAGTGAAACTTGGTTTTTCTAGAAGATTAGCTTAAAGACTTCTAAGATAAACTTTTTGAAAAGACTCTTTGGAAAACCATAGCTTATTGAAAATAAAAACTTAACTCTCAAACAACAGTTTACATCAGCTTATGCTAGATTAGATTTTCATGAAAAATGAAAAGACAAAATGCTTATTTAAAAGCTAAAAACAGATGACAAATTAAGCTTAATTTTGAAAACTAAATCTAAACTAATGAAATATGACCTAAAAGCTACTTATAATTTGAAAATCAAAAGCTAAATGCTATTTTAACTCCTTAAAAATTAAGCTAGAAAATGGAAGTTTGCTATTGTAACTGCTGATGCAGTTGACACAATTGTGACTAAACTTAAACTAGACAAAATGCAGACCTATGATTATATTTCTAACACTCTTAAAACTCATGCCTAGATACAAATTAAGCAAAGACACTAACTAAATCTGAATTAAGCTAATTATGCAACTAAAACTAGACAGATTATGTCCCTATGAAAACTTAACTCAAGAAAACTGAATTAACCCTATTATGACTTATGATACTAGCTTAAACAAACCTAAATGAGAGTTTTAAAACAAACTTTAAAGACCAAAAGGCCACAAGCAGTACTAACTTGTAGTTAGTACTGCTGTGCCAAACACCTCAAAACCATTTAGACTTATGAAAATGTAATCCAAAGCTCAAATTTAAATAACCAGATAATAAACAACTTATAATAGACCTAAAAAACTAAAAAAACACTAATCCAATAAGCTGAAATCAATGAGCTACTAGCTACACTAATATTTTTGGTTTTTTACATTGATTTTAAAGAGACAAATTAAACAAAATTAAGATCTAAGCTATATTAACTAAAAACAGATTATCAAATAAGTTTTCCCCCCCCCCAATAACACAAAACACATTAATAAGCACAAATAAGCAACTAGTAAGCTGAAATTAACCAAATGCAATATTTAAGCTAAATAACTTGAATTTTAAAGGGAATTTACCTCTGCCTTAGCTAAACAAAGGCAATTAAAAGGCTCAATTGAGCTATCTACAAGCTCTGGCTTATTGTAAATAAGCCAGTATAAGTCCTTATGAGCTCTTCCATTTTAAGCTCATCTTCCTTAAGTCCAAATTCCATTAAGCAAAGGTATTACAGCTGATTTTAAGGTTACAGTAAGGAAATAGGTATTATTAAAGCTCAAACTCCGAAGCTTATAGCTTGAGATGACGCTAGAAATGAGCTTATATATGAGCTTATGATACAGTAGCATTACACATTGGATATATTAAGAGCTTTTAAGTGAAAAACAGATTATAAAAACTAAATGATAATTTTATTAAAACTTAAAACGGATTACAATGCTTTGGAAATTGAAAGTTACAAAAGTTTAAAGAGAAAAATTACATTTAAAACTGAAAATTACATAAGCTATTGAAAACTAAAGGTTTGCAGGAAAAAGGAAGATGATCATGTGAGAGTGAGTGCCTTGTATTTATCACTGCCAGGTAGATCTCTAGGCCCTAAAGATGGTTACACGCCCCTTTTATCTCAACCACTACTTCAACTCAAATCATTGGATGTCGATTGTGAGCCCTAGATTAGATTTTTATCACACGGATTGCCAGCATGGCAATCCGTGATGTGACCCTCTTGTGCTTCTTTTGTACACCTTTTAGAGCAAAAATCTATCCCTTGGTGTGTTACCTTCCTTGTACGCGTGTCATTCCCTTTTGGGAATTGACCAATGGGAGCCTTGGATGATGTATAACTCTGCCAAGGTGTACCTTTTCACTTGAATTGCTAAGCCACGTAGCCAATTTGAATTACCCCTTTGATTTGACGCAGGTTAAACGCGAAGACGATGTGTGAACAGTAAAAACCACTTTTCCCGCGCGTAATTTTCTTATAAAAGAGGGTGTTTGACTTCGTTTGACCCGGGGTTATAACACGGGCTGACTTGGCTAATTTTATAAAGGTATGGGCACGGGATGTGTTTTGGAGCTCGGGCTTGGATTTGTTAGTAATGGGTTAACGGGTATTAACTCTTTTAATAAAAGAGTTTAACCCCATGTTAGGGGTTTAGGGACTCTTTTTAGCAATATTGGAAATATGAGGAGACTGATTTGTAATCATTTGGATATTGATCTTATTGTGTTGACCAATGTTTGACTGAAGGTTGACTTTTAGTTGACCAATGTTGACTGGGGGTTGATAGCCTCTCCGCGCTTTTGTGAGCTCTTCCGTTTCCCGTGTCCCGTGTTTGTCCGGTTTTTACACGTTTTCTTGAGATTTTTCGTAGCAATATCCGCTCCTACACAATCAAAAAGACAAAACAAGCAATATACAAGCATTTTTAAGCAACTTTTATCTTTTAGGGTCATTTTTTGATATAAAACGGATATGCTGATTACACACATATCAAAACTCCCCAAACTAAAGGACGATTACGTGCCTCACGCAATATTATATGCTCTATAACCAAATACCTCAAAACTTCCCCAAACTAAATCTTTGAAAAGTAGCAAAGATTTTTGTGGAGAGAGTTAAGAAATCACAAGTATTAACTCCTGTACTACCAGTATTAACTTCTTCAGACTTAGTTCTTTCTTTTGCTGCACTGAAGTAATCCATACCAGTATCAACAAACCTCCTTCTTCTCTTGTATGTACTTACACCACCAGAAGCAACCTGTGTTAGAGTATTAGCTTCATCAAGAAGTGTAGGACTGATATCCTGCTCTTGTGCCTCCCCTGAATTTGAAGGAGTAATAAAATCTTCAGATCTATTATCCTGACTTTTCCTCCCCTGTTTGGAAGAATTCTCTGCCTCTTCTCCTTCTGATTCTGAAAGAACTACCTTCTTTGATTTCTTCTGTAGAGCAACTTCAAGTGTCTTCACCCTGTTCTTCAAAGTTAGAACTTTATTCCTAAAGATCTGTGTTGTCATTGTCAGCTCCTTCTCTAAAGAATCAATTCGTAACACCAATTTAGGTACAAGTTCCATCAATTCCTTTAGTTGTACACTGTCCTCAGCACTTCCTGATATGTTAACTTCAGGAAGAGGTGCATCATGGGACTTGAGAAGAGACTCATGGATGTTATTACTGTTCTAAGCTAGCAGTTGTAGTGGCAGCTCCCTCAGCATCAACTTCCACACTATTGGTTGTTGTCTCATATGTTACAGGGGTTAGAGTAGGACCCTGAGACTGAGGAATCTTAGGTTCCTGTCTGTTAGTAATCATAGATGGTGATGAAATAGATGGTTCAATGAGAGGGGGAATAGGTGTTTGTGATATAGATGGGATAGAGACAGTAGATGTGGGTTGGGAGCCAGCTGGGATTGCTGATCCCTCACCTTGAGCTTGTGCTAAGCATAATGCAGGCAGGCCAAACGATACACAACGAATTCCTTCAAAACCTCTTTTTTCATATTGCCAAAAATCTTTTTAGTTAAAACTGGGGCAATATGTGTCCTGGTAATTCAAGTAACGTATTCCCAAAATCATTTGCAAAAATCTTAGATACATTAAAATTTTAAATTTGCTATCCAAGTTGTTCACCATACCATCAAAAATTAATTTTGAAAAATTATAAACCCTATTACTAGACAGACAAATCAAAGCAGTAGCAATATTACTACTAAATTGATCCCATCCACCAAACTTTTGGCTTATACAATGTAAAATGGTATGGATAAAGAACTTCCATTGTGTGGTAAAATGCTTTTTCCAAAAAGTAAGTGTGCCATCTGAAACATACCCCATTGTGGCAAGTCCTTCATAAATTTTAGCATCTGGTAAATTAGTAATACCTTTTGCATCTGCCAATTGAAGGGATACTTCTGACAGATGACTCAGTGACTAGTATATGCCTTACTATATTTAGTGCTAAAAATCTTGATTCCATTAGCAATGTTTCTGACAGTAGTATCTGCCAGAACTGTTTGACTTAGGGAATCATAGATAGTTGGATTTATGAGTCAAAGCCAACCTGAGAGGAGTTGCGTTTTGAAGAAAATCCACTATCTCATGAGAAGAATCATCACTTCCATTTGGTTCTTGCGAGAAATAGCAACCATGTTGTTTGTCTGAGTACTTCAATTTGCCATCTTGAAAGTTTGAGAAGCAATAGTTGTGAATAATGCAATTTTAATTCTGGGTTTATGTCGTGTGAGTATCTAGGTGCTGGTAGAGAGAGAAAATTGTATTTATAGGGTATTTATTCAAGTAAAAACCCTATCTGCGAATTAACGGCCGTAAAAATCTCCAACGGTAATATTTGAATAGGAAAAGTCAATTTTCCCTCGACCAGCACTAACTTTAACCTAGCAGAATTAATATTAGCCTACCAGACTTAACCTGTGGTCAACCAGTATTAATAATGACAGATCAGAATTAACTTTTGCTTACCAGAATTAAGTATTGCCTAGCAGAATTAACTCTTTCTCCAATAATTATACATCAATGTGCCTCTATTCATCACAAACACACTAGACTTAAGACTAGCTAGACATGTGAGAATTCATGAGGATCCACATTCATGTATAACCCATGAATAGAAGGAAACACTACTGACCATACCAAATACCAGTATTAACTTTTACCTGCCAGAATTAAGTATTGTCTAGCAGAATTAACTCTTTCTCCAATAATTATACATCAATGTGCCTCTATTCATCACAAACACACTAGACTTAAGACTAGCTAGACATGTGAGAATTCATGAGGATCCACATTCATGTATAACCCATGAATAGAAGCAAACTCTACTAAACATACCAAATACCAGCATTAACCCATGAAGCCCAAAGTTTTCCCACCTTTTACACTAAGAGGGAGATATCTGTAAGAGATATTAGGTGCCTCAGGAATTCCAAAAGGAAAACCATTTCACTAGTTGGCACAATCCGAAGACCAGTGCATGAGTATTCTAAGAATACCCTAATCCTAATCCTAAGACTCTCTAACTCTTAATACTTACAAACCAAATGCGAGAAAGGTCATCATCATCACAGCTTCCATCCAACTTCAAATCCATGCTTTACCTGAAAAAGTTAGTTTAAAGCCAAGAAAAGACAATGCATGTAATTTTCTCATGGCAGAATTAACCTAGACTAACAATCCTAACTACCAGAATAAATATTCTAACTACCAGAATTAATCTTCTAACTACTAGAATTAATCCTCTAACTACCAGAATTAATCCTCTAACTACCAGTACAAACTTTACAACAAAGAGACATCTGCAAAGTCTCCGCTTAATCTCAGCAGCTACAGATTGAGCAACCCAATGCTTACCACCAAAAAGTTAAATCTTGGACCATCAAAAGCCTTGGTCAGAAGATCAGCTACATTATCATCAGTATGTATCTTTAGTACCTGAATGAGCTTCTTCTCATAAGAATCTCTGATGAAATGGTGCCTTATCTCAATGTGATTGGTATTTGAATGGTAAACTGGATTCTTGACAATGCTTATGGTGCTTTCATTATCAATGAAGATCTGTGTGTTCATAAAGTTAAAACCATAATCTAACATTTGATTTTGAATCCACAATACTTGCCCACAGCAGTGTGCAGCAGTAACATACTTTGCTTCAGTGGTAGAGGTAGCCACAATAGTCTGTTTCTTGCATTGCCATGAAATCAACCTATGACCAAGAAATTAACAACCTCCTGTTGTGGATTTCCTGTCAAGGTTAGCACCTGCATAATCACTGTCTGAGTAGGCCACCAGGTCAAATGATGATTCTTTAGGATACCAAAGGCCCAGTTTTGGTCGACCTTTGAGATACCTAAAAATCCTTTTCACAGCATTTAGGTGTGAAGTCTTTGGAGTAACTTGGAACCTGGAGCATGCACAGACTGCAAACATGATATCTGGTCTAGATGTTGTCAAATACATTAAGGACCCAATCATGGACCTATAAAGATGCACATCAACATCTGCAGCTTCTTCATCCTTGACCAGTGGTTTTTGAGTTTCAATAGGAGTACTAGCAGTCTTCACATTCTCAAAATCAAACTTCTTCAGGATCTCAGCCACATACTTATCTTGACTAAGGAAGATTCCATCCTCTTTCTGCTTGACCTGTAATCCAAGAAAGAAAGTAAGCTCTCCCATAGAGCTCATCTGGAATCTGCTCTTCATTAGTGCCTCAAACTCATCACACCAAGACTTCTTTGTAGAACCAAAAATGATATCATCAACATAAACCTGCACTAACATGATATCCTTCTTGTCTTTCTTTATGAATAGAGTCTTGTCAATGGCACTCTTTACATCCATCTGATAAACTATGAATCCCATGAAAGAAGCAAAGGCCAAAAAGATACTAATGGCTTCTATCCTAGCCACAAGAGCAAAAACCTCATCATAGTCTATCCCTTCCTCTTGCATATGTCCTTGAGCAACCAATCTAGCTTTATTCCTAACCATCACTCGCCTCTTATCCTTCTTATTCCTGTAAACCCATTTTGTTCCAATTGCCTTCTTTCCATAAGGAAAATCAACTAATACCCAAAGCTTTTGAGAGAGGAAGCAGTAAAATAAACAGTAATGGAAGTCCTTGTGATTGTTCCTTTGTTGCTTTTGAATGTAAGAGACAAAATCATGTTCCCCAGTACGTGTCTTTACCTTGCTTCTTGTTTGACAGCTGAGGATGGATCACCAATAATTTGAGTTTTTGGATGAAAGGAATGAACTGTAGTTATGGGAATAGAACTGACAACATTGGAAGTGTCTATGTTGTTGTTATCAGCTACTGCACCCTTAACCATGTCATCTTGAAAATCCCAATTCTCACCATCATAGGAGGAATGCGTGAAAATCCTATAATTGTGATCATTGTTGATTTCTACTAATTCAGATGTCTCATCATCAGCAGTATTAATAGGTGTGTGAACAACACTAAATGTTTTAGTACTGCTAGATATGGGAGCTCCTCCTTGATTATAGCATTTATGTTCAAATGTCCTTCTAATCACATCAGCTGCATCAGCTGCATCACAAGCCTCCTTCTTTTGATTCTGCAACCTTACAAGTTCATCTAGGAAAACTTGATCATTCTCAGAAGCTGGTTCTTGAATTGTCTTCTTACCAGCATCAATGACCTCCTTGTCAACTAAGCTCTTTGAAGAAAATAGAGAATTAGAAGGCCATAATGGTAGTAGAACAAATGGTTGATCAGAAGTAGTATCCTCTTTAGCATGTTCTGCATCAACTGTTGTCTTTAAACCTGCACTATAATTAGCTTCTTTGGAACCTGCAGTATTGTTAGCTCAATTTTCTGCAACAACTGGCTTATAATTCATTGAATTGGTTAAATAATCAAGATCAAAAAGCCATTTAGGTCCTTCTCCTTGCATGTTTAGTTTATTTTCTAGGAAAGTCACATGCAAATTCTCTTCAACATGTGTGGTTCTAGT
>BQNB010102824.1:0-24161 GCA_026074375.1 Tanacetum coccineum | reverse complement strand
TTTGTGATGTCTGCATCTGTTGCATTATCACGGGGAAAGTCTTGCGGTCCTGCATATACATTTACATAAATGCAATGTTTTTCAGGAGATCATTAAGCACGAGGTGCGGAGGATACATTGGTGGTTATATTATGAAGTCATGCATTAAAGATTTAGTCGCATTACATTTTGTGTATCTGTTATGGGCTAGAAATCTTTGTATTAATAACAAGTAAACAAGTAAAGCTTCGGGCTTTTGTAACACATACTTTATTAAATCCAATGTATCAGTTTTAAACGACTTTTTGGTCGTTCTTATATTATCTTGTGCTGTTGATCTGAGAAGTAACATATAACAACCCAAGAATTTTCATCAAATGCAAAACCTATTTTACTATTATCACAATTATACGGGGAAATTTTTCGCTTTATTACATTACTTATATATCTCAGTATGTCATAACTAAAGTAGACGAGCTCACGCAACCTATCTATGACAATCCTATCTTCATATATGTCAAGCAATCATCATAATATATCAAGTCAATATCATAATATCATTTTTACAAAGTACATTATTCCTATAATGTACCATTCGCAATGTTATATCAAAACGGGCTTTAAACCATTATCGTATGCCTCTAAACCCTAATTTCATGAAGGGTTAATATCTAAAGTGAATGCACAAGCTACTAAAGCATATGTACAAGTAATATAACATCTCATTTGAAATATAAAATCTCTTCAAGTCAAAGTACAAGTCTCTAAAAGCTCAATGTACAAGTCATTAAGCATGATCTCTAAAATAGCCGTTTTACCTCCGTTTTCATTCTAATTTCTTCACCACCACTTAAGCAAGTTACTACACTCATTTTACAATATATAAACCCTAAATATTCCATTCATAAGCTTTCATACATCTTTTTGCACTCAAAACCCTAATTCAAAAGTCAGAAACCCTAACCCGAGCTAAATACTACACAATGACCCGTTTCTTCATTTTAATCCATTTTAAACCTTAACCAACACTCAAATAAGTTGCAATAACTTATTTTACAATCATATCAATCCTATTCAATCATTATTTCATCATTACTTCATCATTTTACTTCACTTGTACGTAAAACATATCCTAGAAACCCTAAATGTACCTAATTGGTTCATTTAACCCGTTTACTCGTTTTAAACCATTCTAATCCCAAATAACCAACCAAGGGCCATTGTAAACTCATAAAATGAGTTTACAAATCATTATCTATCATTAACTTGGCAATGTGCAAGAAATCAAAGCCTAGAAAACCTTAACGAATCCAGAAAACCCTAATTATGCCCTAATTATCATTTTGACCCGTTTATTCATTTTCTACCCATTTTAACTCAAACCACCTATCAATTATTATTATTTATCCTTAATATACTACCTAGGATCAATAATCTATCAATCTTGACCCAATGTACAAGAAATATAAACCTAGAAAGTCAAGAAAACCCTAAACGAGCCCTATTTGAACCCGTGACCTCGTTTCTTCAATTCTAATCCGTTTTAACCCAAACCAATTGCTAATCTTTGCTAATTACTTTAATACCAGACCTTAACAACCTATTTCATCTATCCTTAATCATTATAAACACAATGTACCTTGGAAAGACTCTTGAAAACCATGCCGAGCCCAAAACATCGTTCGGGCTATCATAATCAAGAGGTCGTGTAGTGACGATATGAGGAGATAGGACACTTAAAGTCGAAAAATCCAGCAACTCGTCGGATACTCCACCGAAGAGGCCTCATTATGAAACTCCATGTTAATACAGTACTTTGATAAACCCAATATAATTCTTTATAGTTCAGTCACAAACTAATGGTTTTGGTAAAATTTACGTTTAATAAGTCAAAAACGGTTTTATTAATTTATCGTTTAAGTAAAACTAGCATAGAGAAATTTTTTGCGTTTTAAGCCCGATTTTTAACGTTTCTTATGCCATCTTTTCGTATTAGGACGAGTTATCATTAATTTGAAATTTTCGATATTTGACCCTCTGGTGAACAGTAACTTTTACTGTTCACATCAGACGTGACTTTTATTTAAATCGTATTTGTTGTCGTAAAACCCGTAACTGTCGTATTTTATTCGTTATAGCTCCGTTTTTAACGATTCTTTCGAGGACGCTCTCGTTATTGAAAGTTCTATAATTTTATGAGGTTTACAAAAATGTAACTTTCTATCATGAATAGTAACTTTTATAAAAGTATTAATCGTCGTAAACTCGCGAAATTCATAACTCATTCGTTATTAATTGAAAAATTACGATTCTTATCATTTTGGAATCCTAAAAATATGTATTATTTGTTAAAAATATCAAACTTTTTGTTTGATATAAATTTTATAAAAAGTTTTTATAAACTTCGTTTAATTAACGTATAACTCGTTTTTATAATTGGTAGATAATCTAGCATGCATTGCTTAACTAATGTTAAAAAAACACTTTATTGATTAATGAAGGTAATTTGAATTTACAAACCCACGTGATTACGTTTTAAACTCCTAATGTTGACCCGTTGTTGCTTCCTATCTAAACGAATCATTTATTTTACGCACTTAGTTTACCTTAAAACTTCAAATTTTAGTTTACTATAACTTATAAATGTCAATTAAAATGTTAAACTTAAGCTTGTATGGGCAATTTGGCATGTTTTGTAATTATATCCATGCAAAGGCGGTATATATCGTAACTTTCTGAGACTTATAACTAAGGGGCTGAATCATGCGTCATTATTAACAAAGTTTGTAACTATATGAGTCTATTTGGGCACCCTTTCAAAGTCCAAGGTTTACTTGGTAAATCATTCAAATTTGAAGGACCACAAGTCGTAAAAATGCAAACCCCAGGGGTCTACTTGGCAATCTATATCGCAAACCTCAATGTCTAAAATGTAACATTTTGAAAAAGTATAAAATCATATTTAAAACCTTACCAAACATAACTTTAATTAACGCTTCTCGTGCTTAACATTTCCAGATATTGATTAAAACGCTTAAAACCGATTATATCGTATCACAATACTACGGAGCTTCATATTAAGGAGTTTCATCTTGGTATTACGTTCCTGACTTGGGGGGGGGGGGTAGGATGTATGGGTTTACGATTCTTAATAATTATGCCCGGTAGTCTCCTCAATATTTACTGAATTGTACGTCTAAATTACATGATGCCTGAACGGTTGAATACAATAATTCCCAAAACATCTTTCAATCCAAACTCATCAACTCATAGGGGAGATGAGGCAAATTGGGATCATTAAAAGTGATATGGGGGGGAGAAAACTATAGTTCTAGAGTAACACGAACTTCCTACAGACTTCAACACATTTACTCAGGTTGCAATGACGTGGCTGTTTACTATCATTCTGCTATATCAACATTCCCTGTTAAGATTGTGATAAGGTCATCATGCTATCATTTTGTGTGAGATATTAATTTATTAACATCTACATATCAGGTGAAGTCAAAAACCCGCCTTTTACTTATTTTACATGTTATATAAACCCTGCGAGAGGGATACATCTTGTTACAAACTCTTTTACATACTGTTTATCTTAAAACAATATGATTTACTTATTCAAAAGACTTTAGTGGAGTCTTCTATCTCGCTTTTCAATCTTGTTGAATATTTTTAAACCCGTGGAGGGGGATGCAATGTCTGTTACAAACCTATTACATACTCGATTTATCTTATAACAATGTGATTACATTTCAAAGACTTATACATGCTTAAACCAGGAATACAAGTGTTTTTACAAGTTATATAATCTATCCTTATCCACATTACAACTACTGTCTAAGTTACTTTATACCAAAAAGTCCTCCCATTATCATTGGACCATTAATCACGTAACAGTGTGAACGACAAATATGTGGATAGATATATCGGATTGATGAATCCTGTTTGTGTAAGCCCGGATAGGTAAACAAACACACTATATTTGTAATTTTCATAGTCGTATATAGCAATTACCTACACCGAGGGCCATTATCTTTTTATATATATATCACATCATTTTGGGTATATATATACACTAGTCAGTTTGTGTTTGTGCCAATGAGATAGCGAGTCAAAGAGACCAGACCATACAATACTATACAAGACAAACCAAAACAAGACCAATAACACAGTAATACCACTTTACTATGATAATTGCAATTCCGGTTGACAATTATTAGAAACAAATAACGGGTAATAAAAACGTTACAAGATCATAACAATAACATTTTCATATAATTGTGTTTGTACAATTATACACAATGACTTGTATTAAACTCGTTTATCAAACTATGAATTTTCAACCGTCAACCTTTGTGTGACTTTTTGCATGTTATCTCAGTTATTGACAATATACGGCACGGAGTGGCATAGGCGACATGAAGATGCTAAAACTTTGTAATCATTCACACTGTATGTAGAGCAGATTTTTGCGTGCGGGAGCCTCCTTATGTAAAACCTGATTTAGAAATGAATGATATCGTATCATTTTGAACAAACGTCCTTTTGGGTCATTTACTATGAATATGATGGTTGTTTCCATGAAGTAACTACCCAAGATATAGCTTCCTCTGGCTATATTAAAAAAAATGGGTTTGTTACATACCATCCCCAATGCTATTTCTTCCACGCTTTCTCGACATACTATCACAGGCCTTATGTTTGGGACAAACAAACCATCCACCACAATCAGATCAAAACTTCATAACCAAAGAAATCAAATTTACAAACTAACAGGGAACTGCCCTAGTTTCTAGCATTACATATCACAGGAAAATGCTATCAACTATTCTACTTTCTTACCATCAGCTACTTCTATCAACATAACCAGTTTGCAAATACTATGGGTATTCAACTATATGTAACATATGTGATACTTATATTAATGTCCATTAGTCCATATATTTTTCATTTGTCCATGATTAACAAGTTTAACAATTTACTTTCCATTATTTTCATATGTGAAGATTAAGAAATCTTATAAAACCCTAATTTTAACCTAAACATGTTTATACTTAAACCATATGTTAACATACTTTTATTTTCACTTTTCCATGATATATATGACCATATGACATAAGAATAAGTGCATAAAATCATAAACATAAGTAAGAACTCATTTTACATATTAAAAAGTCCTTAGTGGTGATTATGGCCATATTTAACATATATCACATAAAATCATAAGAAATAAAAGTATAAAGGAATTAGGAAGACCTTAGGGATGATGTATAAGATGAGAAATAAGTTCTAAACCCGTGTTTAGATTCAAAACCAAAGCTTACAAGCTTATAAACCCTAGATTAGGTTTGAAACCCTAATCTTTCCTTTTCTTCCTTAATACTTGCAAATGATGAACCAATGCTTGCAAACACCTTAGTATGCCTTAGGATTGATGTGTAAAGGGTTGTATGGATTGTAGAAAAATTTTGTATGGTTTGATTATATGAGCTTATAATGCCGTGAGCTATAAGAGAGACAAAGAAAGAGTTTTGGTGATTTATGTTAAGTGTTTAAGAAAGGAAGAGTGCATGCATGCTATATATAGTCAAAATATCTAACTAACCTAACCATGGTTACTTTCTAACCCTTGCACAAGGTTAAATTGCCAAGTGGTTCATGGTGTAAGAGATGGTTCCCTAGATCTTTCTTAATATCTAGATATTATGGACAAGTTGCTAATTCTTGGTCCTATCATCAAAATTTCGGCACATATACATATATGTGATGTTATATTTATTATTTTGGGTATTGGGTGTAATCGTGGGTATTCGTTTAAGCGTAGTTAGGTTTTGGTGCTTCCGGGAATGCCGAAACGCGTTTTATCGCGAAACGTAAGCATTTTACGTAGCCAATAAAAATAAGATGAACAAAGTTATTAATTATCCTTATAATAATCATATAACACTTGCTTGATGTAAACATTTAATCGTTTAATGCCCGTTTACATTGAATGATCATTTTTAGTTTACGCGATTTAACTTAACGTTTACGGTTTAAGAGCAAACGCGTAAAACCCTAAAAATAAATTGTGAATTACATAATGTCATACAATGACCTAAAACATGAGGTGTTATATCGGGGATTACAAGCCAAGAATGTCTTGTAAGAACATCCATTGTTTCCACCAGTCCCACCATTTCCACCATTTGCATTTGCATTGTTCACATTATTAGTTACTTGGGTGACGATTTAAGGAATGATGTTTTGCAATTGTTGCGGATCGCAGCGGAAATATGTCAGGGGGCATTACTTCATAATACAATAGCTCAAGATACAAGAGAACGACCTCTAAGATAAAATTTATATACATTAGACGATATAATAAGGATTCCCAATCCCATATTCTTATCATACTCAACACATTACTAAATACGTACAAGTATAACCAACATATAACGTGTCAACATCAATCCATGTAATCATACTTGCAAGTCCACTTGTGTTGTGGCGCATGTATAATTATGTTGGCCACCATAATTATAGATGCCCCCTTTCACAAGTGTACTCCCTCCTATGACGACACTTCTTAAGGTTAACACACCACATAACACATAATTCAAATCATTCAACTCATCACACGTGGAAATAATCCAACAAATACTTAAGTCATAATATTAAAATACTTGAAAATCTAAAAGTCAAAAGTAAACATTCCTAAACATGGCTCCAACCATAGAAAAACAAACTAAATTTTTCAAAACATGAAACGAGATGGATAGTCGGGTAACATATAGGAAGGAATAACTAAGATGAATCTAGTTTGGGTCGAACGCCACTCTCACAAGTATCTTCCATCTCCTTACACTTGGGTTCACTCCTTGTTGTGGACTCGAGATCTGACTCTACTTCATTGTCAATTGCTGCATAACCTGGAGGCTCAGAGTTTGACCCTATTTCTGACGCCTCTTTCGATCTCTTCTTTTCTGACTCTTCCTTTTCCTCTTCTTCCTCCTCTTCTTCATCCTCTTCTTCTTTAGATGAGGTGTATCCAGGGAATTCAGAGATTGTGCCATCCTTTGAAATCATTCTCATTTCCTTCTTCATGATCCATTTTCTTTCAAATTTTCTCATAATCAACTTTTCCTCAGCTCGGCACGGATACAAGTAAATGGGTATTCGGAATTTGCGGTTCGTCTGTTTCATTCTAAGTCATGTCGCTGGATCCGTATAGCGCTTAAGTCTAGTTGGGACAACGATTCCCCAACGGTATTTCTTACGGGTAGGGAGAGACATAACTAAAATAAAAATAAGGTATTAGTATATATTATATTAAATAATAGTAGATAAAAATAGAATACAGCTTTCGCATAAGCGAGAAAATATAATACATACGTAATTAAACACTTAAACCTAATAATGCAGCTATATGAAGGACTCCTAGGTTATAGTCTAGGTTCAACCACCTACTTCTCTATAACCATTGGCTCTGATACCAATCTGTCACACCCCGCCAAGGCGGAAACACGAGGCGTAACGTCATGGGTATCATCACAACACAATGGTGTCAACAACAGAGAGAACTAAATTTATAAATCAAACAAAAATAGACACAAAGTGTCATAAAAATACCTAACACAAGAAAAATGGGTCTCGTATTGAGGTAAAAGAGTCACTCCAATTCAAAGACATAAAAAAAATATCCCAAAACCTAAAACATTCAAGTATCAATCCAAAACAAGTACGAAATGAAAACTAGGAGATAACTCCGCATGCAAGCCTACGGTCTCACTAGCCAATCTTCCTAACTTCACTTTTCTCAAGATGCTCACCTGAAAATAATGCTTAAAACATCAACAATAATGTTGGTGAGAGTCATAGATTTTAGACACGCAATAATACTCGCTTTTACTGTGATTATCAAAACAAAGCAGGACAATAATGAACTATCATGAACCTATGCTAGCATGCAACCAAAATCAAATCAACATATTAACATACTTAATTTCACATTCGGGCTTAGAATAGCGGGCACTATAAGCAACCAAGCTCACCCAGAATGTACCACACAAACATATCACATTTGGTAGGCGTACCCATCCGCTCCCACTGAGTAGGCGTACTTATCCGATCCCAAATCAATATCACAAATCTCACTCAAATTACACATGTAACACATAGTCACATAATTTCCATGTAATGTCCATACGCAATTTAAAACACATAATCACAACAATGAAACATTTTAAAATATTTGCATCATTTCCATCGCAATTTAAAAACAAAAAATAGGACTATGAAACTCACCTGATGCACAACTACTTCACAAATTTCTTGAAATCAACTAAACACAAATAAAACACATGTTACACGTGATTAGGCTAAATGCCCAAGACGATGTAACAATAAATTGATGGACTACTAAGTTTATATTATGTTTATAAACCTTTTACCATACTTCTCATACTTTACTTATACCCTAATACTCTTAAATCCCTTATTCGAGTTTTCTAGCTTTTCGACAGAATTCTGTAGTCACTTTATGACCATAAATAAAATACTAAATCATCAAATTGACTTTTCCCATTTCATTCCCTACCTTTCCAATGGGTTATGAACTACTGTGAAATTTTAGAAAAAATAAAATTGAGCCTAACTATTTTATAAAAATTCAACATTACAAAGTACTCAAATTCAGATCTGAACACACACCAAAAAGTTTAATTTTTCTTAAAATACTTAGACAATGATTTAGGACTTGTGCTTTGAGCTGGAGTTAATAGACACATAAAATATGACCTCTGATTTTTCCTAAGCCTTGACTCAACTTTTAAGTAAGGGTTTTACTTCCTGAAATCACACCCAAATCTAACCTAAAATTCTGTCAAACCCTAACTTTTAAATTAACGCGTTCTAATATAAACTGTTGACACCAACATGCTCTAAATCTATTCCCGAACACACTTATGACATCAAATAACGTCTATTTTATAGCATCATTTATCTCATGTATCTAACCTATTTTGTATAATTATTACAAAGAATTGTTACTTAATCATTTATATTTGAGAATTATAGTAATTACGGAGTACTAAGGGAATATTAGCAAAAGACGCGCATTCTGGAGCTTAATCGAAGATATTTTGAAGATTACTATTCTGACTACCAATATGCCATATCCATCAAGGAAGATACGGCGTATTCGTGCCTGCACTCACCAAAGACCACAAAGGAAACAAGCTCAATACGTCGTATCCAGAGAAGACCAATACGCCGTATTCAAGATATAGTATGTGAATATTCTGGAAGATATCAAACGTGGTCCCTACTCCAAGAAACTCCAATACGCCCTATCCAACCTATTGGATACGCCGTATCGAACCGACTTCCAGACAGTATAAATAGAAAACTCAAAAATGAGTTTTAAGTGTGCTAAATTATATTCTCGATACCTAAACCATAAAAGTTGATTTTCAGAGGAGAAAAAGAGCAGAAGAGGTCTTGCAACGCATTCCAATCCATAGAAGACAATGTGTAATTTCTTATACTTTTGTAATCGTTCAGTTTTTGGTATCATTCGTTAACTTGGTTAGTTTACCTTGGCTAAAACAATTACTCTTGTATTAATTATGATGTTTGAAGGCTAATACCTTCGGGTATTAGCCATTATTATGAAGATCTGAATGTTTGGTTTTGTTTATATCTTGATTGCTTAATTTATCGTTGTATGCTTGTTTATGTTTATCAATTCATACTTGTTTACGTGCTTTTGTATGCGACCTATCATTCAACTGGATCTAGTGATACGAACCAAGTAATCTAGATGCCGGGATAACTCTCCATATAGTGATTTATACATCTAGAATCATAGGATCACAAGTATTGTCCTTCTAAAATCGTGCTAAGGATACGCTTTTGGCTTAACTAGTTTACGGGAAATTTGCCTTGGTTTATTTGAACATGTTAACATAGATAGAGTGAATCTAGATAATTCATACATTTAATGTTCTTGATTCCATTGGATAGTTGGACAACGTAGACTACTAGTGTATAAAATTACCATTAAGCAGTAAATGGGTAAAGTCTTATGAGGCTTGGGTTTAAACAAAAGATCACCATTGCTTTAATCCCTATGATAGATTATAATTACACTTTTGGATGCTTTATGCGGATGCTTTAATTGTGACAGGATTAATGTGTCTAGGTCTTAGGATGAAGTCCTGCCTAAGTCTAGGAATGATATACCTCTTCGGATTAAGTGATCCTTTTGCACTACATAAACAAACACAACTTCTAATCGGACTTTAATAATGGCTAATACAGCTTTCTATCATTAGGCTCGACCGCTCTTTTATCTTCTGTTATTGTGCGTGGGTTAAGAGTCTTGAATTGATTATAGTCTCAAACAACACGTGCATGCTCTCTGGCTGAAAACCCCCGTTTTTTACCTGTTAGAATTAGGATTAGAACTAACATAGGATTAGCATAGGTTTGACTTAAATTAGAATTAACTTAGATTAGATAAACCAAAATATAAATAAATTAAGAGATTTAACCTTGCTTCAAGTGTTCTACACCCTACTTATCATGAATCTACCACCGACCGGGTACACTGCCTGTTAAAGTATTGTTTTGGTTAAGTCGGCAAAATATAAATTTAAAACTTGAATCATAAAAGTATACACCACATAACGACACATACTTAGCTATGTTAGAAAAGTTCTCGATGAACCTACGGTAATATCCATCTTATCCTAAGAATGAACGAACCCCAGTCGGAGTTCTAGGGGCTTTCCAATTCTTAACCTGCTTACAATCGTATAGGGTCTAACATGAATCCCCCCCCCAATGTTTTTTTTTTTAACCCCCCAAATATTTTGATACATGCCTAAGAAACTGTACTCTCTTAGCCAGAATTCACACTTAGAAAACTTAGCATAAAGTTTCTCCTTTTTGAGCCGTTCCAAGACTAACCTTAAGTGTAGCTACATGCTCTTTCTCGAGTCTTAAAGTAGATTAAGATATCGTCTATAAACACTATCACAACTTATCAAGATAAGGCCTACAAACTCTATTCATCAAATCCATGAATACCTCTAGTGCGTTAGTTAGACCAAAGGGCATTACTGTGAACTAAAAATGTCCATAACAAGTTCTAAACGCAGTCTTTGGAATGTCATCCTCATGCACTCTCAGCTGATGGTATCTAGACATAAGATCTATCTTTGAGAAAAATTGTGACCCTTGCAGTTGGTCAAATAGATCATCAATCCTAGGAAGCGGATAACGATTCTTAACTGTCAACTTGTTCAATTCCCTATAATCAATGCACATCCTAAAAGAACCATCATTTTTCTTAACGAACAATATTGGTGCTCCCTAAGGCGATGAACTTGGTCGAATGAAACCTTTGTCTTGGAGTTCCTTGAGTTTTCCCAAAAACTCCTCCAATTCAGAAGGTGCCAAACGATAAGGAGACTTTGCAATCGGTACAGCTCCAGGGATTAACTCAATCCATAACTCAATTTCTCGGAGAGGTGGCAATCCTGATAAATCATCCAGAAATACCTCGGGAAAATCTCTAACCACAACAATCTCTTCTTGTTCCTTCTCTTTAGCCTTAGCACTCTTTAGTTGCCTCATCTTTTCTTCTGGTTTCTCTCCTAATACTCTAAGCATCTTGCCATCCAGTAGTGGTATCCTCACTACTTTCTCATGACAAATTATTAGCAGCCTTTGATTAGCACAAACAGATCACTATACCTATAATCACATCAAAATCCCATTGCCCAGAGGTATCAAACTCTATGTTCAAAGTCATGACCTTCTTTCTAGTTTGCATTCCTTAATAACCTTATCAATCTCTACTAGCTGCCCGCTAGCTATCTCAAACTCATATCTGAAACATAATTCACTGGGCACTATACATAAACAAAGTATAAAAAGTAGTGGTAACAAAACTATTAGTCGACACCAGAGTCAATAAGGTAATGGCTAAATGATGTCAAAGTAAACGTACCCGTCACAATGTTCGGATCCTAGCGAGCCTCCTCTGCTCCCAACATGAATGCCCTACCCCTAGCTTGTTTCCCTTGGTTTCCATGACCCTGACCCCCGTTATTAGCCGCGTAGCCAAAATCGTGCGATCTAATTAGTTAATAAAAAGTCAAAATTGAATCAATTTGGTCAAGACTAAATTTTTTGTGTGGAGAAATATTGTTGGGAGACAATAAAAAACACACAAAATATATGTTGTCAATTGTGGAAAAAAACCTTGGTGTTTTTTAAAAAAGGGAGGTAATTAATAAAACTTTTCAGTGGTTTTTAATTTTAATATAAAATTATATGGTGTTAAGTGTAAATTTTTAAATTTACAGTTTTATTATACCTTTGATAATAAACAAATACTTTTAAACTTTATACGCCATACTTTATATTTTAAATACAACAAACGTAAATAATTTTTTACTTCGAAACAAAAATTTAACAGTATCTAATCACATCCCAAGTCTACCCGAAGACTTTTTTGGTGGATTTTTCATTGTCGGCCTGAAATCATGTTGTACAACCAAATAGAAAAACACTAAAATATCATAAATAAAGAAAAATAGTTTTTTAGCTATTCATTGATGGGTTCGGAAGAATTGCAATTATAATATTTAAATTTCTCAAATATTTTTATTCCATTGACATGTGTGTATGCCTATAAATTATATATAACAATATGTGCCAGTTTTATATTTTTAAAAAGTGTTGGTGACGGAAAAATGGGTAAAACTCTTTTTACATTTGTATATATATTGAAGATATACAATAGGTAAATCTTTGTTTGACCAAAACATATTGTATGCATGAAAGATAATACTTATTTGAGTTTTTTTAGTTTTCTATACTCTATAAATATTGACGCTTTTGATACTCAACTGGTTATCGACTTGCGGAAGCTAATTTGACATGTTTTAACACAAGTATGGATCATGATTCCTATGTTAGCTGACACATTCATGTCAAACTATATCATTAAAACATCACAATATCAACTGCAAACTTCAACAGTGAGAATATCAGCCTTTCAAAGTGGAGTCAAGGTTCGAATATACGAGGATAAAATTAATCTCTTGTGCTCGGAGGTTCACTTGAGCGACTCCGCTACCTAAATGGGTAGTTTTCTCTGGGATTAGTCAGTCACCATCTCGAGCAGAAAAAAGGTAATCAAAAAAAAATATTTACTCATTATCTCAAGTTCATATAATATATAAAAGATTTAATGAATCTATTCTCTTCATATGATTTCGATAATACTCTATAACATAACCTATAAAACAGAAAAAAATAAAAATTATACATATATTAAAAAAATATAATTTCTAAGCCTCGTGTGTGTACGGGCATTAAAACTAGTACTTTAAGGTGAAACTGGAGTTTAGGTTGTAAGGCACATTAGTAATATCTTTAAGAAGGATTGCTTTTTTTCTTGTGTGATTTGTGTCTTATCGAGCAAATCTTAGACATTGGCTTTTCTCTGTCAATTTTTTGTCGTTCTAGATGAGGTGGTGTTTGTTTTTTTTGAGATGTCCAAGTTGAATCTGAATAAACACATCTAAATGATAAGAGCCGGTTGAAAAAGTCCGGAATTTGAATTATATAAGACTATTTGGTTTATAAAAACGTTTTGAATGCTTTTATTCGCCAAATGTCTAATGTTAGTTTAATATAGTAATAACGGGTACATATTCAATTTACTGAGCTATTAAATAACGTAAAGTACATTCCATTAGCTTTCTACATTTACATATGTAATGTTATTTTAGCAACAAGAAAACAAAAATAAAAATATCAACAATAATTTTTATTAGTTATCTACATTCCAATTACGTGTTAAAATAAACAAATAAAAGGGCTAATTCCATTTGTAGCCAAAAAAATCTTGGAATGCAATTCTAACCCAAAAAATATTATTTCATAAAACTATCCCAGGGTAACTTGACATCTGGGCAATTAATAGGAAGAATTTGACAAGTGTCCTTATTTTAATATTTAAGTACAAAATGTGTAAATTGTGCAACTTGTCCTGTAAGGCAACTTATTTAAGGCAACTGGACTTTTTATTTATTTTTTTCAATCTCTTACTTTAAGTTTTAGGCAAATAAGCCAAATTCATACACATATACCATATTAAGAGGGTGTTTGGGATTGCGGTTCAAACATCGATTATTGATTATTCGTTGTGAAATCGCTAAATAATCAGATGTTGGTGGTTGGGGCAAACAAAGTTGTTAGATTGATTATTGCGTTCTAAAGCTCTCCAAAACGTCAGTGTTGATATTCAAGTCACTCCTGCTTTTTGATATCGTGATTTTCTTTTTCATATTAATTACCATATTGCCCTGCAAATGTGTTTTGTTTATGTGGTTTCTTGAGTCGTTTGTTTCCATTCACCTCTCTATACCCCTTGTTTTTATTTTTCTTCTTATATTCCCTTTTATTTATTATTTGTTGTAAAAAAATACAGTTTGAGTGGCGACATTTACAAAGTTTAGTATTTTTTTACTGGCCATTTCAAGCATCAAAGGTAGAAAACTCTTCTGGACTCATGCCAAAGTTAAGATATAGACTAAAATCATGCATGGTTAAATCTACTGATGATATTATATAATTTGGACAATTAAAATTCAATGCAGAAGACTCAAGATACTTCTACCATATAACTATTCCTTTTTGTAATTTTAATAATTAAGACCTCAATAATTGGTTTGCTACAAAATAAAAATTTTTATCTGATTATTGCGATATCAACAGCATTAATTAATCCACAACACCCTATTTAAAATTCACGTTTTGTAACAGCTGATTATCTGTTGTATCCGTTTGCAAAACACATTAATCTCATTTTTAATAAGCAGATCCAAAACACCCCTAAACTATCTTCCACACCAGTTTCCCCAAATTAAAACACAAAACCCTAAATAACTTTTTACCTGTTTACTTGGCGTTCTCCTCAAAAAATTCATACAATCACGTGTTTTATATATTCTTGATCTAAACCATATCCATCTCAGAGTAATGCTATCTCTCTCTCGCTTAAAATATTTTGAGGTATATGTGTTTGATGTGGTCTGGGTGTTTTGCATCTCGCCAAAAAAATATGGGTGCTTTGAGATTTATGTTCAGTCCTGATGGGGGTATATATGGTTTGCGTTTTGATGTTCTGAAATGCACAGGTAAACCCAAACCTTTGAGCTATCTAATTTATTTTATGTTTTAGATGATGTTGTTGTTCGATAGGGTGTTTTGAAAGTTATGGTAATTTTAGAAATTAGGGGGTGTTTGTTTCGGCTTATATAGCCGGCTTATTTTATGTTGTATAACCCAATAAAAATATATAACTTATTTTTCCTGTGAGTTTTTTTTTCTTCAATAATGTGAATTGTGTGGTTATGTGTGAATCTCTATGATATTTGATGCATAAGATATTTATAAGCCTAAATAATTTGTGCCAATCAAGTTTTATTAAGAATAATAGCATAGGGATAGATGAACAGAAACTGAGGAAAAAATACTATGATATTCATTTTGTGTTTATAGCTTACACTGTGATATTCAATTAAATGATGTTTTTGTTTGGATCTGATGACTTAGGTATGGAATGTGTTTGGTTTATGTATGAAGATAATTAACTCATAAATGTTTGCGCACACGTGATAATAATTTTTGTTTAAGAAACCATAATTAACTCATGGCATGGCAAGCTTACTAAGCCTGCAGCCATAACAGATATATCGGCGAATCGTTAATGAATTTTACACGTGTAAAAGAGGAGACCAAAAAATACTGCTTTTTAGTAAATGGGTATTTCGCACGCGCCATGGTGGATTCGGGCAAGTATGAGACGGGTTGTCTCGCGGCGTGCCAAGCTTGGTAGGCTTGCAGCTATGGCGTACATACTCTAAAAACACACTGAATTTGAAAGTGGTTCCCAGGTTAATGTTGTTCAGGAACATCATCAGTTAATGTGTTGGTTCCTATTAGATATAAATTTAAATACATTTCAAACTTTTTATCCCTTTTCTTAAATATAGGTTTTAAGATGTTGCATGAATTGAAACAAAAGATTGGCGACCTTTGACCAGTTTGACATGTAGGTGAAAAAAGGACCTATTTCTACTTAAATGAATTGCTTCACAGTGTCTAAATTTTAACTTCAAACTTTGAAAACCAAATTTCTATGCTACTTGATGTAGCAAAGAGATATGAACCCAGAATTGTTTGCAAAAGGAAAGTTAAAATTCTATGATATCGATTGTGGAAAATTACAGTTTAGATGTATACTTTAAATATATGTACATTTATTTCATTATATTGTTAAGAGAGCGATCATTATTATTCACGATAAACATCCTAAAATGGGAGGTATTCAGTTATTATGTATGCCTTTAAAATCCTTTTATCTCATATAGTACAGCTTTGTTCATAGTTATATTTTCGTTTTGGATGCTGTCGTATATTTGAATCAAACAAGTGACATAAAAGAATGGTTTCTACATTTAACGAAACTTTGTCTCTAGTAGGTTTTATTCCCTTGAAGAATTCGATGAGGGAAAAAGAAGCTGTTGAAAGCGTCTTCATGGACATAATCGTAGGAGAAGGAAGCTTCAGCCAAATACATCACGTGGTTGTACAAGTAGTTATGGGAAAATGAAAAAACACCCGCTTCCAGCTGCATACAAATATAATACTACTTGGTTATTATAGCATGATAAAACGCTTATTTTTAGCCAATTACTGTTACATTGGGTTTACACAGAACAGTTCTTTGACCATGTTCAGATAGGTTCTTTGACCATGCTCGCTCTCATCTCGCTTTGCCTACTGTGCCTATAGTTTAGGTATCATTATGTTAATAATAGTAGCTGAATAAACACAAAGATATAACATTACCATCATTATATTGAATATGAGTACTAACTAACTTTCTTTTGACAGGTGGCATTGGCATCTGGTGCGGGGTCTTTCATAGGCTAGAGTTAGCGAGGCTTAGCTAGGAATGTGGCAAATGAATTAGGGACAGTGGTGCCACTCAATTGAATTGGATGGAAATGGATTCACAGGGCTGGAGCTGATACAGATGGACTGCACTACCCTATTGTTGTCTTACAGGTTGTCTTTGTTTTCAAACAAAGATAATCAAGTATACAGTAGGGTAAGACATTCACTTATCGGTACTTACAGCCATGATGTGTAAATAATTAAGTTTGTCATGATGAATATTTTGTGTAGAGATGAAAAAATAGAGGGGTAGGGTAACGGGTTAAAACGGGTGACTTTGGGTATATGCGTTTGACGAAGTTAACTAGACATGTATATTAACCATTTTTTCATTGATATGTAATAAGAGATTCATTTTGTATGCAAATAGTATTATTTTAGCTTCTGATAGTTATCATTTTTTATGCAATTTCAAATTTTCATATGGATACACCAGTATACCTTCACCTGATCCCGATTGAGTCCTCCCAACTAAACCATTATTTCATACCAAATCTGTGAAATGATCTTCTTACCATATTTCACATCATTTTTTAATCGTGAGTATGTGGTTTTTGTTATTTTAGTATTCAAGATCGAGAGAACAATGTTATATATGTGATCTGTCACGATGCTGAGTCGGAAGTTTTGTACTTCTTTCAGGGGATTGTCGCAACATGGCTCACTCATACCGATCTTGAGCTGACTTTTATAGCGTTAGGCGGCGTTAGCATTACACTCCTGTCAAAGGTCTACTGTATACTATCTCGGTACTGTTTTCTTCTCCGTATGTTTATTAAGTTTATAGATGTTGGGTCCGCTCATTTAGTGTCACATATTCTTATAAAATCGGTCTGATGTTTTTGTTTCAGGTGGGATCACATTTGTTGTTGTTTCAGAAACTGCAAAAAGGATTAGTAGTAAGTGGAGCGATACATTCCTCATGGGTACGTGAGTGAATCAACCGGTTCTTCTAGAGATTTTTGAACTAGTCTGTTTGTGTACTTATGGATTTATGTTTTTTGTTTGCTAGAATATGTGTCGGTGACCTGTATGGTGGTGGTTGAAATGAAAAACGAATATGATATGCTTAAATTGAGGCATTACTTTTTCACTGCTATAAAAAAATGTAAGTTTGTAGTTGAAGCGAGATTGATAAAATATTGACTACATGGTTTTTGTTATTTTACTATTCAATGTTGAGATAACAATGCTATATGTGATCTGTCATGATGCCGAGTCTGAAATTTTATACTTCTTTCAGGGGATTGTCGCAGCAGGGCTCACTCTATACCGAGCTTATTCTATGGACGAGCTGACTTTTCTAGCGTTAGGCGGCGTTAGCATTACACTTTTGGCCATACTATATCGGTAAAGGAACATCAGAAGTAAGAATCATAGAATGGGTCGCGTCTGATCACTTTGTATTAGTAATTTAGAGATTAAAGGGGTGATTAGATGCGTGCTTTGTATCAGAAGGACGAAATTCAGATTCTTATGGCTGTATGAAAATGTATATGATAGTTTAGGTGTGACTTCACGATCCTGAATCTGAAACATTATGTGTCTTTATGCAGTTTTGTTTGTCATTTTTGGTAATTAGGGGTATGAACTATAAATCACCACCTGTAAAAGTGGAGCCACAAAAGTTGAACTGACTGTTATTTCCGCATCAATAGCAGCAGCCGTTGGTTCATGGCCGTTGTTGAAGCAATGTGGTTTTGTGGAAAGCATAAAGAAATGTTAGACCTTGCAACAATGATGTTTTAGGGTAAATCATGACATGATCATCTTAACCTTTCAGTGAATTACTTAGGTTTAGTACATACAGGTAAAGATGATTGAAAATAAGAAAATAACGCCTATTGGTTACTATGTGTAGTGGAAATGTAAAGGCATATCGCGTGCCATATTGGCCAGTTAAAGAGCAATATAGTTGTATTTGTTTACACGAGCACTAGAAGTGCTGTATTGTAAGAGGTTTGTTTTGTATATTCTATTATGCAACAGTCTATTTTCTATTTTTATAGAATCGATCGATAGTTGTTCTGTACTTATGATGATCTGGACCATGTCCCCTTTTACCAGTCTATAGTGATAAAAACTAAAGAACATACTCACTAAAATCAAAGGCATTATATGTATAAGCACAAATAAAGAAACTAGGCGTTATTAAGAACCAACAAAAACTGCTCGCCTACAGATGAGAACATTAGCGATTTCACATTAATAGCATCATAAAGGTCTTTGTAACCATGAAAAAATCTTTTCTGTGACATCTCCACCGCAGCATTCTTTTGTGTAAATCCTTCAGCAATAGATCATTGTTTTGATCAAATTCAAACTCAAGCAGCCTCTTGACGCACTTAAGCAGATATTTAACAACCTTCAGTTTGACCTTGCAAATAAAATCAACTACAGTCTCCCGGGTCTCTCGAATCTGACATCCTTTCTGTAATATCATTTAAGCTTCTGTTCAACGTTCATCAAGGATCAAGAATGTGGAAACTAGATGGGGGGTTGAATAGTTTACAAGTTCGTTTTTGTTTTAAAAGTTTGTTTTCAAAATATTTAGATTCGAGTTGTATGTTTAACATTTCACATATGAACAAACAATATAACAATCAAACTAAACTAATAACAATGACAATAATATGAGAGATAAGGAAATGAAACAATCAAAACCAAGTCGCCAAGTATTTAATAGTTGTTCGGTTCGAAGCACCTTTTCAACCCTTCTGCCAAAACTCCGAGTATCCTACTCGAGATTTCACTATGTCAACAAGCTCCCTTTAGGCGGAGAAAACCGTTTACACGTCGCTTACGTTGTTTTCCGACACTAAGCTAAATGTCGAGTCCTAATCTTAGCTAGAACCAATCTACCACTTCACAATCACTACACAATCACTAGATCTACACTATCGGATTTACACACAATCCAAATCATACAAAACAACAAAAAAATTCAAAGATAATTAAAAGAGATCGATACTTAGAAGAAGAGAGGAGAGATCACTAAATAACAATTCGTTTCTTGGCGAATACGAATGTTCTTCTCTTGCACTTGAATGAGAAAGAAGAGATGAGAAGAAGAGATTAGATAACTGATAACAATGAATCTAAGAATGTTAGTGATCAAAAGATTTAGAGAGAGAAAGAAGATTTTAAAAAGAGAAAGTTATCTGAAAATTTTGTGCTAAGAGGTCTATTTCTCTGCAGGAAATGGAGCAATATTTATAGGCAGGAAAACCCAACGGTCACTGTGGCGGTCCTGACGGTCCCAGATATATCTGGGGGCCGCCCAGTAGACTACGCTCCATTTTTTGTCTTTTTGTGGGGAAGGTTGTATCTGGTATGAAACCTTTCATTTGGGGAGAAATTTTGAATTTCAAATTTTAAGTTTTTAATAAAACTTTTCTTTTAATTAGAAAACATTTGTATAATTATTTTTGTGAAATTCTTTTGTAAAAATGTGATGGATAAAAGAAAAATATTTTCTTGATCACTAATCATGCTTAATGATTTTTTTTATTCATACCTTAAGTGATTACTAATCTTAGAAATGAAATTTTACGATTAATAATTTGTAAACGTTTAATTATATCGTAAACATTTTTACATTTTGTTATTATCAAAACGTTGAGAGGTCGAAAAATATAAATAACGTTTTTAGACATTATTTGTATTAGCAATCTCCTCTTTTTTTATGATGACAAAATATAAACTCATTTTGTATAAAATTAATAGTTGCAAATTATTAATGAGTTTTGTTCCATTTCTCCCCCTTTTTGTCGAATCCAAAAAGGATGATCGTCGAGTAGTTGTAGAAAGAAAGAAATCAACGATTTCAAGACTCCCCCTTGATGTATGCTCCCCCTCGTTCGGGGCACCAAGGGATCAATCTTATGAAAATTGTTTGCTACAAAACAAAATTAGAGGTACAAGTGCAAGACAAATATCTTTTAAACATAACATTGAATTTAAGTCACCTAAAAGAGAGTTTCATTCAACAATCAAGAAACTCATACAATAGCAAATGCAAGTAATACATTCATACGACATAAAATAAAGACATAATAAGGCATAGGTCTACTCTAGTGGATTCTTGAAGTGTAGAAGATGCCATAATCAAAAGATGGGTTGTTTATTATTAGGTGAAATTGAGCTTTCAAGAGTGCTCAATTATGGTGAGGAGGTTGTTATTGAGGATGGAAATTGAGTGGAAGGACCAATGATGAGAGATTTGATACAATTAAGCTCATCTTTTAATGTATCAAATAGATTTTGGGTTTCCAAGCAACTATGACAAAATTCCGAATGAAAGTTTACTTGATCTAAAGAAGGTGGAGGGATATATGGTGAGGTAGGACGTGAAGGATTTGTGGCTTCAATTTCTTGTTAGAGGTTAATGTCAAGCAGATTTGATAGGTGATGAATTTCATTAGGTTTTGAGTTGAGTTTTGTGGAGGTGAAGAGGATGAGAGAGTTATTTGAGATGGGAGAGGTAGGAGTAGTCCTATTTGGTGGAGGAGAAGGTGGTGAAGGAGGAAGACCATGACTTTGTCTCCAAGGTTCAAGAATGGCCCTTTGGTATTTTTATAAGTAGTCATGAGGAGATTTGTTAAAGGATGACATTAAGATCTTGAGGAGAAGTGAAAGATTTAGAAGAGAAGAGGTGATTGAGATAGAGTAAGAATGTTTTTTATATATAGAAGAGTTTTGGGGAAAAGTATGCTATTGAAAGATGATGATTCTAAGAAGTGTTTTGTTAGAAGGAAAAGAATGGTTTGACCTAAGCAGAATGGTCAAAGTTGCAGAAAAAGAGGAGACAGGAAAATTTCATGGTTCCCCTGATGGTGGTCCCATAAACCTTAGGCGGCCCCATATATATTAGGGGGGCCCTCCATTTTTGAGGGCCGTTCTCTAGAGGCTTACAAAAATTTCCAAAAGTTAATCGTTTTTTAGAATAACCAAGAGGGTTGGAAGGATGATTGTGGCATTTGATGATTTTAGTTTGACTGGTATAAAAGGGTTCCAAGTGAGGGTCAATGTTAGGTGGGTTTTAAAACACTTAAGGAACTTGATTGGTTAATGAATTAACATAATGAATAGGGGAAGGAGTGCTTGAACGCGAGGTTCCTTCTCTATTTACATCATCATCATCATCGTTAAGATGAGAGAATGATGGTTGGTCAAAGGCGGAAGAAGAGGAAGTAGAGTGACGACCTCTTCTCCTGCCATGATCCTTTCTAGTCTTTCGCTCTTGTTGAGCGGCAAGAGGATTCATGACACGATCGTATAAGACATAAGACTCATTGTACAGATCACAATTTTCATTCATGATGAGTTTAAACAAACGGGTCAATAACATATCATAAGGTAAGATCGACCGCTTTTGTTTATTGACCCACTCTATTCGTTTTGCCATGAAATAGACAAGGTTGAACTTTTCAGAGTGTACGACACAATAAAGCATGTAACAGAGACACGTGGGAACATGATCCCGATTACCCCCCAGACAAAAAACATTTTCCTGAATAATCTCTTCCAAAGGCTTCCGGGTTGGCTCAATTTCACGAGTTAAAACTTGATATTCAAGAATATCAATTTCTTCTTCATGACGGATGCAACAGACTTGACCTTCTCTATCTATTCGAATAGACAAAAGGATATCATTAGGAGAAAGAGGGTTGGTTTGATATGGACCATCCGTGGGACACCATATGCCAACTCATCAAGTGACCATTTGTCAGTAAAGACGCAGGCACCCTCGTAAGGTATGTCAAGAATTTGATCAAATTCTTCAAGAGAGTAAGAAAAGAATTGATTTTGAATCACAAATTCGATGAACATTTCACCTTCATCGGAATAATTTATTTGATATTGACTATAAAACTCAAGAATGAAACGAGGACAAATTTGGTCATTAATTTCAAGGAGACACTCAAACTCGACAAAGCTGAACATAGACCGAACATAATTTAGATCCGCAAAGTTGTCAAAAACCACCCGACCCTCATGAATGCAATGACTTTCAAGGTTTCTTAGTTTTTCTTTTATAGGTGTACGGTATTCATGTGATATTATTGGCATATAGGCTCTTGTATTTTTATGATCTTCGGATGACTTGCGAGGCATGATTTCCTAGAAAAAAAATCACATTTTATTGCCGTTTACTTGTAATTTGTTATGCACATTGTTTCTAGTGTGTGCCTAAATGTGACAAATGTGGAGTAACGATTAACATGACCTAAAAATTAAAATCTTAAGAGTTAATCTAAACGCTCTTTAGTTTAATTTTACTCATCCAAACATGTCAAAAAATACATATGAATTATATATCTCAATCTTTGTTCATGAGATCATTATGCATGTGTTTGAAAATATTTTTGAGTTGTATTAACAATGCATAACCACAATTTTATTATGTTCCTAACGTGAGTGATTTGAAAATAAAATTAGGGTTTTGGTTCGAAATCAATTTTTGATAAACTCACAAATGTATGCAAATCTTATGTCTACGGGAAGCATATTAGTTATACATTGTATCCTAGTAGTCTTAATTGTACAAGTTTGAAAGAAAAATATGAAATCCCTAATTTAATTTTTTGTGTTCATCATGAACCCTAGACTCAAATTAAAATAAAATAGATCAAATGACTTACAATTGATGACCTTTAAAATGTTGTGAGTGATTATAGGTGTTGATTTGATCTTCAATTATAGTTTTGGTGGTTGATTTTGAGTTTTTGGAGTGTTGTGTTCGTGTTCGTCGCTGCAGATATGAAAGGGGGTGTTTGTTTTTGTGTTTTGAAATTTTTTAGTTAAGTGTTTAATTTTTAGTGTCTGCTGATGGCGGTCCCATATCACCTGGCGGTCCAAAATATATTGGGAGGCCTCCTAGGGTATGGGTGCCGCCCTCAGTAAGAGGTTTTGGACTCAGTTTTTTGACAAAAAATTTACAAATAGGAGTGACATTTTAATTTGCATTTCGCGAATTAAAAATGCTTAAGGTACTTCGGATGAAGTATTTAAGTTGTCACGACACAAAATGGAACACAGACTAAAATTGAGACACGAGAAAGAGAAGCAAACTAATATGATTTATAGAATGTGTTCCATCATTCCTAAACCAAGATGTAGATAGTTAAACGATTCACGTTTAAGGGGTTTCGTAA
>BQNB010102823.1:0-22786 GCA_026074375.1 Tanacetum coccineum | reverse complement strand
AACAAGTCTTTTATCAAATCCAATGTATCATTTTAAATGACTTTTTGTCATTCTTATATATCTTGTGCAATGTTATTATGAAGTGACACGCCTCAGATATCTATATTCCGCTGCGACCCATTTTTGGGGGTGTTACAAGAGTAGATAACTCGCTGGCAAGAAATTAAATTGACAGAGTTCCTGTTCACAAGTCGCTAGAAAAAGATCTTTAAAAACCTGTAACTCGTTATGATTAACTCGCTGGAAGAGAGTAGACAACTCGCTGGCAAGAAATTAAATTAACAGAGTTCCTGGTCACAAGTCGCTAGAAAAAGATCTTCAAAAACCTGTAACTCGCTAGTACCTAACTCGCTACCTGTAGCTCGCTACCTGTAACTCGCTACTTGCACAAAATGACAACTCGCTGACACAATACTTTCTGACACAGTGTACGATTCTGATAACTCGCTGGTATAGTGATCTAACTCACTAGGAGGATCAATGAACAGTAGCCTAACTCGCTAGAATGAAAAAATTAGTTTTTCACCTAAAAATCACCCTTTTGAACATTTTTTCCTGGTTTCTTTTGCACAACTTGGTACTAGAAGGCTATAGAAACTATAAAAACATGAACTTAAACATCACAAACGTCGAGATCAAAGAAAACCAAGAACAAGACTATAAACCTTCAAAAACCAAACTTTTGATCTAAACTAACCAAGAAAACGCACACACAATCTAGCTAATCATCCCATGTGCTCTGATACCAATTGTAGGATATTGGAAATCATAACACAATCGAATGACTAGAGGATTAGCCAAGTTCTAGAGAGAGAAAGTGAGGGAGAGCTTTCTAGAGTGAGAAAATGAACTTGTATAAATGAAATGACTAACCCACCTCTTCCATGGCATGGAAGAGGCTTTTATACTTACAATAAAATCGGCCTAGGCCTTGGTAGAGGGATTACACGTTGGGTTTAATACCCGGACCATTACCGAATGTTATACATTAAATACTTAACTACGAGCAACAATAAATGGAAAAATACACGGGGTGACCGAGTCTTAATATCTAACAATTTCACAAAACTGATTCATTACACTATTTTTGAACTCAGTTCCATTGTCACATCTGATAACTTTTACTTTATGGTCTAGTTGATTTTCTATTTTAGTTATGAAGGTCATTAATATCCCACTAGTTTCATCCTTAGTGGCCAAAAAGAATACCCAAGAAAATCTACTAAAGTCATCAGTAACAACTAGGCAATAAGACTTTTTCATTAAACTCTTAACATTTGTAAGACCAAATAGGTCCATATGAAGCATATGTAAGGGTTTGCTGATTAAGTTCACAAGTTTGGTCTTACAGGAGGCTTTGTGTTACTTTCCTTTCTGACAAGCAACACAAGAATGGTCATTTTCAAAGATCTTTGAAGGCAAACCTCTAACAACGTTTCCTCTCACAAGTTTGTTCATGTTTTTAAAGTTTATGTGATCAAGCCTCCTATGCCATAAATTGGATTCATCAATTGTGGCCTTAGCAAAGAGGCAAGTTAAACCTTTAGTGGGAACAACACTCTTTAGGTCAACACTGTAAATGTTATCCTTTCTTGGAACTCTCAGCAAGACTTGACTTTCATCAAGTAGCTTAAAGTCAGAAGATAAGACAAGACATTCAGTGTCAGTAAAAAGAACATTTTTCTTTTTGTTACAAATTTGTGACACACTAAACAAGTTATACTTAAGTTTCTTACAAAAGTACACATTTTCAAAATCCAATGTTCTTGTTTTGATTTTACCTTTTCTATAAATTCTACCTTTACCATCTTCAAAGGAAACAAATCCACCATCATAATCTTCATATTCAGTAAGATAGCATTTGTTTCCAGTCATGCGCCTTGAGCAACCATTATCAATAACTCCTTTCTCCTTGTACTCCTTCTGCTGTGGGTTGCCATGCACATTAAAAAAAGAGAATTAGACTCTTTTGGGGATCCAAGCCATTATAGACTTGGATCTGCCTTGTGAATCAATGTAAGAATATTTCTTGAAAGTATTTGATGCACTACTATTTTTGGATTTCTAAACCCAGCATGCTGAGGGCTTAACAACATTAGCCCTTATTCCCTTGTTTTCACTTACTACTGCTCTATCCCTAGCAGTAGTATCTTTTACCCAGACAGTATTAACCTTTTTTTATTGAAAATACTGTTTTTGTATTCTGAATACTTGTTAAATGGCCTTGTGACGTGTGAATATCCCCTTTTATAAGCATTTGATATTGGTCTAGGATGATTCACAGTTGGTTTTGAGCCAACAGTATTAACTGGTCTAACAACAGTATTAACACGTACACCAGCAGTATTAACACTTGCACCAGCAATATTAATTTTGCCAGACCTGGTTAATTCTGCTTGTGGAACAAATCTTCTATTAGAGTGAGGGTGAGTCATTTTATTAGCAAAGTTCTTGTGATTCACCCTACTTGAGTTGTTCTACACTGGTCTTATAACCTTTTTATCACACATAATAAAGATGCTCAAAACTACCCCAAACAAAACAAGCTTTATTAATCATTTTAAAGTCACTTCCTAGTCTTTTTGGAATTTAGATTGTTTCCAGATTCTTTTGGTTCCCTCTAGGATAGTGTTTGTTTTTGCTTTAGATGTTTCTAAATTCACTTCTGTTTCCCTTGCTTTGTCTTAACAAATTTTATCTTTTTAGTGCTAGAACTAACAATTTTATCTCTAGGTATAATTTCTACCCCACTTTCATCATCAGAATTCCAATACTGAATGACTGGAGGTCTAAAGCTGTTCTTCCTAACAGTTTTAGGTTCTACTGCATCACCATTACTTTTTACACCAGCAGACTCAAGATTTGACTCAACTGTCTTAACAGTAGTAACATCCATATTCTCATTTTCAACTATTTCATCCATAAATGTTAGCTCAGCCCCCCCCCCCCCCCCCCCCCCCGCTTTATAGGTTATGAAATTCCCTATAAAAGGTGGGGGAACTGCATGATATCCCTTATCAGATTTGGACTTTTTATACTCCTGATTTACTAACATCTCAAATGAATTCACAAAGCTTTCTACTGCAGGAGTAGCTGCAGTAGAAGAAGCTGCATTATATCCTAGTCCAGTTTTAAACTTGACTTTCCAGAAAATTATTCAAAGATTTAGATAAATTTTGAAACTTCTTTAATGTTAGTTTTAACTCATCTCTTTCTTTTTCTGCTTTTTCCAATTTTCTTTTTGTTTTCAACTAAAGCAGTGTCTCTTAGTTTGACTTCAAGTTTTAAACATTAATGCTTTCTTCAAACACATCCTCATTTTTCTTATAGTGAGTTAGTCTAGCTTCTACTAATTCTAAACCTGCTTTATAAGATACTAAATTAAATTGAGACCTTTTGTAATCTGAAGACAAACTATCATATTGTTCTTTGAGAGTAGCATACGCATTTACACATGATTTAGAACAAGAATCTACCTCAGAATCTAAACTAGAAGAACTTCCTGAAGATGTATGTGCCATCAATGCAAAGTTTGTAGGATACTCTTCCTTAGCTTGGTAGCTCTAGTCATACCTTCTAATTCCATCTCGAGCAACCAAGGCATTTTCAGTGGGAGTTTCTACTGTCATAGTTCTTCTATTAATCTCTCTTCCTCTGTTTTCCTGATTCTTAGGTGCTTTACATTCTCTTGCAAAGTGACCATATTTATGACAGTTGTAGCACTCCACTTTAGTCCTATCAAATCTAACTCTTTGACCATTTACATCCAACTTCCTGCCTGTCCTCTTGATGAATCTCCTAGCTCTAATTGTTAGCATGGCCATCTCCCATTGTAAATCTATTTCTTCTAGATCATCAGGATCAATTTGTTCTAGATCCTCTTGTGCAAGTTGGGAAGAATTGGACTGAGTAGCTAGGAAAGCACATATCACAGCATCACTAACTCTAGATGCATGATTACTTTGAGTAATGTGCAGCAACTTATATCAATAAGCAGTGTTATCTGCTTCATTTGGTGCGGGGGGGGATGTGCTATTGAGTTAGTGCTGTTGTGAGGTCACAAAAAAGCCACATTTTGTTAGATTTTGACTTGTACTTGATGAATCCTATGATTTTTGGTCTCAATATATCTTCAAAGTTATTCTGTAAGTTACCAAACTGATGGTCTCTTATTCTGTTTGTTCTCCTGATCAAAGCATTGAGTCTTCCATACAGATTGAAGACTTCTTAATAGTTTAAAGTTTATGTCCTCTTAGTGTAATAACTTTCGCCCTTGATTCTCTATACTTGAGTGATAAGTTTTTGCAAACCATATCAAAAAGTTTGAATCCATTGTCTCTGAACTTGATCTGTAAAGTTCTCATATTGTTTCTTGAGTAGAGTTCTCCAAACTTTCTTGGATTCCTTGTTTCCTTCATACCTCTTCTCAATGACTTCCATAAGCAATTTTGCATTTTTATATGAATGGAACTTCAGTTGATCCCTATTTGGGAGTGACATCAACAGAGTTTCTCTAGCTTTCATCTCATTCCTCTTGCTCTGCTTTTCTTCTGCAGTAGTAGGTTCATATTCCTGCTCAGTTTATCCAACAGTTCTCTTCAGTACTTTGTTACTATTTTTAATTACTTCCCAGAGGGAATAATCAGTCATGAGAACGTATTGTTCTATCCTCATTAACCAGAGATCATAATCCCCTGGGTTGAGGATATGGAGTTTTGCAGTCAGAGTTGTAGAATTAGTTCCTGCCTCCATCTTATCACTGAGAATTAGATCTTGTATGTGATGTTGGTTTCTTCTTATTTAAAGCTTCACAACAAGCTCTGATACCACTTGTTGATCCCAATGAATAGATCTTTAACTCCTTAGCTTGATGTAAGGTTTAGTATCCTTAGATAAATCCAAAGGTACTAAGAATGAAACTTTGAGAGTATGATATAAACTATGCGGAATCTAGTTTATATCACTAAGAAGAATAACAGTAATGAATGTTTAACACATAGAAATATAACCAAAACAATAAGCTCCAATATGAAATCCTCAGCTTATGGCTTGCTTCTTTTTGCTTATTTCTAGTCTAGAGTAGTTTATTAAGTTTAGGATTAAGTTAGTCTTAGCTTATCTTATTTTTGTCCTTAGCTTTCTAAATCATTTAGTAGGAGCAGCTTAAAGATTAAAGCTAGCAGTACTAACTCTAAGTTAGTACTGCTGTGCTTATTTAAGCTTATTCTTGCTTAAATTGTTTGTTCATTTCTTTTCAAAATTAGCTCATTAGGTTAGGGTTAACTAAGTAGGTGCTTATTTTGCTTAAAACTTAGCTTAATTTAGCTTATTAGTTGCTTAAGTTCAAAAAGTAGTTTTATACAATTTGTTGGCTTTTCAGCTGATTTCCAGCTTATTTAAGGAGTTTCAAAAATAGTTGCTTTTATTAAAATTGATAGTTTTCAGCTTTTCTACAACTTTGTTTTTTAGGTTTTTGCAAAAATAAAAAAAGGGAAGAGGGGAAATCCAGGGTGAGCAAGGCTCGAACCCTGGACCTCTACCCTCCTCAACCTTACACACACACACTCACACCATCTGCCCTGGGGACTTTTTCGATTTATAATTGTAAAATTTATTATTTAAGTGTGTTAGCTCATTTTAGCTTATCAGCTCTTATAAGCTTATTAGCAGCTTATTTCTTCTAGCTTTTTCACAGTTTTTATTTTTCTTAGGATTATAATAGTCAAAAGTATTTTTCAGTATTTTTTCAGAATTTTTATAATTAGTTTAGTATTTTTAATCATTTATTTTTGTTAAAAACTTTAAAAAATCATAAAAAATAGAAAAATAATCAAAAAAATAATTTTCTTTTTTATAAAATTTTCTTTTATCATAATCTAGGCTTAGGTTTGAAATTTACTTTCGTAAGGTTAATATTTTGAAATTTCACTTTTTAAAGAACGGGATTTCGTTCCCGTTCTCGTTTTCTTCGTTTTTAAGCTTTAAGTGTTCTCGTTTTAGAATTTCCTTAGCCTTTTCTTATAAGTTAGTAAAATAGGATTAGGAAAATTAGAAAAATCATTTTAGGTTTAATTTTAGATAATTTAGGTTTTAAATGTCTCTTTTTTAATTCCCGTTTACGTTTTAATGCTTAGGTGTTTAATTTTCATTTCTTGATTACATGTTTTTGTGCATTTATCTACTTGTCATTTATATTAGTGGATTTAGAAACTCCAATCAAAAAATTCTTGAAAACTATTCAAAACGCACGATCTGGACATTAACCGATTTTATCACGCTTCGTCGAGGGAAACAAACCATGGACCCGGGAGGTTTTGAGACAACTCTTGGTTAAAAGTGTTGTTTCTTTTTTTTTTTTTTTTTTTTTTTTTTATTGAAACCGACGGAAATTACTTTACTATACTATTCTTTTCATAATCCTTATGGTACGTATATATGATAATATATATATATATATATATATATATATATATTTACGTATAGTGTGTTCGGAGCGTATCACATATTCATACCTTAAGTGATTTGTCGTCGTCAAGTAAACTTTCGACTAAATAACTTGTTTACGTAAACTTTTACGTAGTATGACATTATATTTGTTATTATCAAAACATGAAGATCATTAAATATAAATATCGTTTTTGTGCGAATATTTGTATTAACAATCTCCTCCTTTTTGATGATGACAAAATATAAACCCATGCTTATTAAAAGTTACTAAATAAGTATTTAGTAGATGAGTTTACACATCTTCTCCCCTTTTTGTCGAAGCAAAAAGTGTTGTAGAGGAGGTCCTTGCAAGTCTTGTTTTTGACGAATGCTAAGTCACTTTGTTATGAATGCAAAGTAAAAAATAACGACTAAGTTGCAAGTGCTCCCCCTTGATGTATACTCTCCTTTGCTTGGGGTATCAAGGAATCGAGCTATGGATGCGTGCTACAAAACAAAGTTAGTAAACAAGTAAATATATATATGACAACCACATATGCACACATATAAACATCCATCATCAATACAACAAAATGAAATAATGTTAAATCCATTATAAGGGATAAAACATAAAATTTGGCGTTAAAGCCATTACATAATAATCTTAGACTAGAAAAAGAAAACAATTAAAGATCCTAAATGTAACACCCCCATATTTGACATATAGCAGCGGAAGCTAATCTGGGGTATTACTTCATGAATCATAGTCACAATAATAGAAAACGACTCAAAAAGATGTTTTTGAAAGATAAGTTATCATTCATTATTCATCAGAGTTTTTACAAAAGATGTCCCAAAATACATTTCAAAACATAAAACTGAATGATAACATGTTTGGACGTCCTCATGTCCAATGCCATTCCGTGCCATAGATTTCTCAATTACCTGAGATAAACATGCTAAAATGGTCAACACAACGGTTGATTGAAATTCACAGTATTTGTAATGAAATGTCTGAATACAAGTCATCATAAGTGGTAATAATTGCAACGAATACAATTATCATGGAAAACAATATTATTGCCCTAAGCTCATGCAACCAAACATTAACATCCAAAGTCAATTTAACAACTTGAAGGAACAACTATCCTTGAGGAAAGGTAACTTGCCAAAGTTATCCTTTGTTCTCAAATATAGTGCGTTTGGTTACCCCATGCACGTGTACACCAACTGGAGTCGTCACCCCAATAGATCTATCCACAATATTCACATTCACTAGCAAGTGACTAATGGTTCATGATTAAGAAATATTGGCAGTGAAAGTAAACTTAGGCAATAATATATCAGGATAGCATACAGTTGGAAAGGTCTGGTTTAACAAGGTAAGGGATTTGCATCCCTGAATAAATGTGTTATGCTTACTAAGTTTCCTTCAGCCATTTCGATATCGTAAAAGGTATCTATTGTAATGGGTGGAATATTTAGCTTAGAGGCAAGAGATATGGATATGAAGCTTTTATCGGCTCCAGAATCAAATAATACTCTAGCTAGATGTTGGTTTAGAAGGAACATACCTGTGACTACGTTCGGGTTTTGATGAGCATTCCTATCCCTTAGCATGTAGGCTCTTCCCTGGGCATTGTTGTTGGTGGTCTTTCGGTACTGATTTGCATAATGCCTTTTCTCTCCACAGGATTGGCAAGTAACTGTCACTGGTAGCAGATTACTTCCAGTGGCTGGCCCTTTGTTTCTGTAGTTCTTGGTTAGATGACCCACATTGTTTCAAATATTACACTTAACAGTGCAAGGTCCTGTGTGATGCAGAGTGCATTTCTTACACAAGGGACAGTTTCCAGTATACCCATTATTTTCAGTTGGAGTGGCAGCATAAGCCCTGAAGGTTTCTTGTCTTCTATTTTGTTATGGTTGGTGATTATTGTATCGGTTGTTGGTGTTGGTGTTACGGTAGTTGTTGTTATTATCGTTACGGTAGTTGTTACTGTTGAAGTTCTTTGTCATAAAATTTCATTTGTGATCACTTGATACTTGCACCGGAGTGTGTTTCTTCCTGATCATAGCCTTGGCTATGTTAATGGCTTCTCTGAGTTTGAGTTTTAGAGGCGGTAACATATTCCCTTCAATACTTTATAAGGCAATCCCGATGAAAACTTCCATCATTTTCTCAGAATCTGGCACCCATAGTGGGACAAAAGTTGCCATTTCCTGCGAGAATCTTCTCACATTATGTCTGAGATCATTCCCTTTTACAGTCAAATGTAAAAATTGTTCTTAATCTTCTTACTTTTAGTTCAGGGACAATCTTTCTTTATCAAAAGTTTCTTGAATTCAACCCAGGTTGTAACACCCCCAAAATTTCAACAACGCAGCGGAATACCACTTTGGGGTGCTACTTCATCGTGATTACACAAGTGCTAGATACAGAAAACGGACCTTAAATGTGTCATTTGTAACATTCTCGTTGATTTTCTCAAATCAAAATAATAGTTTGTCAATAATAGCATCACAAGAAAAGCTTGAAAGCAAACACAACGAGATTTGATCATTCATTAGTAGAAATCCCAGTATGAACTTCTTGTCAATTTAGACTCCAATTCACATCAGGAAATCCAAGTATTTAATTCACCTGAGAAAAACATGCTTAAAAACGTCAACATAAAGTTGGTGAGTTCATATGTTAGTTTAGATATGAATAATAAACCAAAGGTTTCCCAAAGTATATATGACCATTTAATTCCTTAAATGTCCTTTCAAAATATATATATGATTTCTAAAATCAACAGTTGCAAAACATGCCAGACCATTTAAATCTCCAAATAGTCGCCAAAACGTATAACATAGGACCACAAGATTTTCCCCGTGATAAAGCAAACTGCAACTATCACAAACATATAAACTTCCCGTGATGAAACAACAATGCAAACATCACGAACCTCCTGATTCGTTTCCTAAGCTCATGGACACTGAAGCTCGATCCAATCTTTCTTGCATTAATATATATTGCAAGTTCTGCCCGATTGATGTTTAACCCAAAACATCTCCATATTGCCTTCTATAATGTTCATTCCCTTGGATAGCTAGTCACCCGAACGGGCGAGTCGTTTCCCCAAATAGATCTATTTTAACTTTCGCGCTCACATAATGTAATTCACAACTACATCTATGCAATTGACAGTTTCTATGATAAAGGGGTCTCACTTGGGTTATTTCGCTACTTAGGCAACACGTTGAATCGTAAAGTATAAAATTGATTCCACTTGTGGTCCATTTATTAAAATGATGCTATTTTCATCCCAAAAATTATATATAATCGTTATCCAAACGAGTAAAAAAGTGAGGCTATGAAACCAAAATATCTTTTAAAAACAATCACATTGTTATAAGATAATACAGTAAGTAAAGAGTTTGTAGATAAGCATGTATTCCCCCTCGCGGGTTTATAAACATTCAAAAGATTGAAAAGCGAGGTTATGAACTCACATTGATGATGAAGAACGATCGACAGATAGGCATCTAATATGCACAACACGAACGGAAGACGAAGCGGCTCGATCAAGAAGTTGCAACTAATCTTAACGGCTAAGATCCACTAGCCTAGGATAATATATTTGGGTTTCCCGATGAATGGTTACATCAACGCTACACGTTGATGAAGATTTAGATTTAACGTTGTAATGGTTTGGTGGTTGGTTAAATAAATAAATTGAAAATATACGCAAAGTGTGTAATATATATTCTTTATATATTACTTATGAAAAATATAACCCTTATCTAATTCCTACCGTGAATTATATAATTAAGACAATTCATCCAAGATTAATGAAAAGTAACTAATATACATTGCAGGTTTTATATAATAAGTGTGAATATATTAATTACAACCAATTAGTTTTGACAAACATTTAATTTATGAAAAGGCTTTGTACAAAGGTTGACAAGTTACTAACGTTTTGAATTATCAAACCTGTTCTTGTAACAGTTTATAATCATTATAAAATATAAATAATATTTTATAAAATATATTTCGTTTCTTTGACAGGTCGTGTCTAAAATAGTTGTCTCATTGTACAAGTATAGTTTTCGTTCGTTGCTTAGGTTATTGTATAGTTATATTTTAATATACTTTTAAAATATAACTTTAGTCCCTTTATCGGTTTCTAAAATAATAGCAGTTTTGGTCAATCATAAATAAATATATAAAATAAAATTTATATATACTTCGTCATGACTTTTCCGTTTTATAATGTTTTTTTTTTTTCGAAAACTCAAACGTTTTCTTCATATATCAATATTATTTGCAATTTATTGTGTTCTCCAATTTTTCCCTCCCGCTTGTTTCAGATCATACACATATATATTCACGTTATTATAGCATAAACTACAATAGTAAATATCGTATTTATTTAACCATTTAGCCACCATCATATATATCCGGTTTTAATAACTTTAAAACCTTATGTTATATTTATTCACCGTTTTACATGAACCAAACGTACCCTTTTTGTTGTTTCGCTAACCCAAACACACTCCTTGTGTGTTTCTATCCAAACCAAACATACCCTAATTCCAATTCCGCCCAATCCAAACGCACCCTTATTGTGGATTTTTAACCAAACCGACGCACCCTAGGTGCTAATACCAAACCAGCCGCACCCTTTTTGGGGTGGATGACCAAAACAAACGCACCCGATGCGGTGGCTGCCAAACGCACCCTGGTGGTGGTGGCAGCCAACCAAACGCGAACCAAACGCACCTGTTTGGCTGTTTTAAAACAGCAAACCAAATGCACCTATTTGGATGCGAGACAAACCAAACCGAACCTACCCCTGATGATTAATAACCCAAACAAACACACCTCTTTTTCATCCTTAATACCAAACGCACCCTAAGCCTAACTTATTACAACCAACCACGCCCTGGCTGTGAACCCACCCCGAACGCACCCCATGGGTCGTTAACTGCCAAACGCACCCCTTTGGTGCAACACACACCGAACGCACCAACGGTGGTGGCTGACCACCGAAACAAACACCAACGCACCCTTGCTGCTAAACTCGGACCCCAACGCACCCACTGTGGAGAATGAAACCACCCGCACCCTTGGCATTGATTGAAATTCAAAACAAACAAAACACACCGCTGGTTTTTTCTTTCAACCAAACCACGCACCTTTGGTGGCTGTTAACACAAACGCCTTAGTGGTGCTAAAAAGAAGAACCCAAACGAACACCCCTTGATGTTTATAACCTATAAAACAAACACCCCTAGTCTGTGATAACAATCAAACGAACCCTTGTGGGTCGTTTACCAAAACCAAACGCACCTGTGGCTGTGAACCCACAACCCGACGCACCCTTGATGGTGGTCTGGTAGTGGCGGCAGGGGAGGTGGTGGTGGCGTCACGGCTGTGACGTAGGGGTGGAGATGGTGAGGTGGTGATGGCGACGCGGCTGAGACAGCCGGAGGGGGAAAAGAAGCGTTGGGAAGAACTTATTCGTGAAAATGTGTTCGGACTAGGAGGCCACCGAGACCATCTTCCGGCTAGTCTCGCTCACATGTTGTATTGTATTGTTGCCGAAGAACAATATAATCTTGCTTATTTCTTTGTCAAATGAATCGAATGTGCTCGGGATACTTCAACCGCCAATCTTCCTTACGACACGTCATGAAACTTTATCCTCATCTTGACAATGGCATTTACAATGCCGTTGATCGTGTCATGCGTCCACTCGCTTTAAAACAAACCCGAAAACCCCAAAGTGATCATAGAAAAGCCCGCCACTCTGTCTCATCAACTTTCGCCCATCATAACCGTGGATCTTCATCTCACCAAGGAGCTGATGATGAGGATGATGGTGCTTCTCGTGCTAGTACCCCATCTCCTACTACTTACCTAAACTCTCTCGAACCACTCAATTACCAACAATACGATATTCCCACTTCTTCTTAACAAAATGATGACCTTCTCTTTGAACGTCAAACCGACTTGCTCAATCAAACACAAAAAATGCATAAGGAACTTAGAGGTAGATTCAAGTCATTTAGTAAGGCATTGCGAGGAGTCTTTGGCAAGAAAAAGAAGTGAAGATGTTGAGTGGTGACTAGCTTGGTAGAATAATTGGTTTAGGACTTTATGTGAACTTATGTTTATGTTTAATTAATTGTGTGATGGCAACCCGTCTTTGTCGGAAGAGCTTTAACTTGTTTAGCTTGCTTAGGACCTCTAATCATTATTAATTATTAGTATGCTCTTATAATTATGCATCCTAGTTTTATATATTTTTTTCTTGTTGTTGCAAACATACATGATATAATTCTATACATATATATGTTCACATGGGACTTGCTGCAAATTGACCACCAAAACACAACATTTCTTATAAATTTTACAAAAAATCAAATTTTTGGTTGTCTGAAAAACACCAGATGGGCGACCCCCTTAATTCATAAGGGCGATCCCCTTAAAGATAAGGGGGCCGGCCATCTTGCGTTGCACCGGATTTTACTGTTTCTTTTTTTCTTGTTGACTACCCCCTTTACTAGCCTCCAGCTATCCTTACCCAGATTGCTAGAACAGATTTTGGAAATTTCTAAACAAATTCAAACTCATTCCATTTTCAACCAAATCTCTTCCAATAAATTCCCTCTAAATGCATATCACCACTTCAACATTTTCTTCATCCTCTATTAACCAACTCATTAAACACCATGGCTATCCACTTGAGTTCCATTTCACAAATGCTTCCTAAAGACCAAAATTCAACATCATTTCTATCCAAACATTTGTTTATAGATTTTACTCAAGGAAGTCACCAAAACCCTATCACACAACATCAATCCTCATCCACCTTGTGCTCCTACATGTACCTCAAAAACACAATCAACCAAAGGGCACTGCCCTATTCCTCATTGACTTACACACCCAAATGACAAAACTCATCCATATCACACCATCAAACAAATGGGTACTTGTATCACTTAACATCTCTCCTCCAATGGAGTTCCTCCCACCTCCTCCAACTCACAGAAAATGCATCCTAGGTCATCACTCTCACCCTTTCACCAATTACCCTACTTGATGTACTAATTTGATTTTTTTTTACCTTTTCCCCATCACCTCTCCCACCTATCTTTGGTCATCCCATTCCTTAGAACCTTCTTGAGGCACTTGGAGACTCTGTTAGTGTTGCATTCATAACCGTTCTCTTATCTTTAGATTATGAGATGAGCTCTTATGCATGTTTCCTCACATGAATACATGCTTTCACATCCTTACAAACCAAGTCTCACCACCAACCACAGCACTTTCACCCAAAACTATAAACTACACCATGTTTAGCATTTTTAAATAATTGTCACCAACTTTTTTCAAGCAAGTTCCATGGATTTCTAGGATCTTTGTAGTTTAATTTTATGTATGTTGTACTAATATGCTTCAAGCATATTATTTCTACTTGATGTATGCATGCTTGTGTGTCATACACAATTATTATGTTTAATGAATGGCCTTTAGTCTTATGTTTTAATTATGCACTAGTTTTCTTTTTAGTTGATTGTATTATTCACATCCATAAAAGATAAGCCTAGTTGATATATATATTTGTGATTGTTAGTTTACACAAATAACTTGACACTTGTTAAGCTTTATCAACATGTTTAAATATTTTTTCCTAGTTGCTACATGTTAGAAATGGTTGTCTTGTTCGTCTAACTTGTTTTTGTAGCAAAGATACCATAGCTCGATTCCTTATTGCCCTCGAACAAGGGGGAGTACACATCAAGGGGGAACATTTATTTCGTCGTTTTTACTAATGCTAATCGGCGGAGCTTTTGAATTATACAAAAAAAGGGGAGAACTGGAATAAACTCACTAATAATTGTTTAAAATTAATTTTCAATTACATGGTTTTAGATTTTGTAATCATCAAAAAGGGGGAGATTGTTGATAGAAATAATGCCTAAAACATTGTTAATATTTTTTGATCTCTCTACGTTTTGATAATCACAAAATGTAAAAATAATTAATGAAAAATTAATTATAAACAAGTAATTAGTATTTCTGTCTTTTTTTTATTGCTTATTTTTCAGCTTATTTCAAGTTTTTGTAAAAAGTGTTTTTTTAATATTGCTTATCTTTGTCTGGTTTACAAGTTTTAAAAAAAAGTAAAAAAAAATATTTCAGCAAAAAGGAGAGGCCAAGGATTGAACCCTGGACCTCCCCCTTTTCAAGCAAACGTCCCACAAACCCACACCCATAACCATCATGCTACAATAGCTCATCCGTCCTAGTTTGTTCTTTTTATTCTTATAAACTCATTTTTAGCCCAACAAGCTTATAAGCCTGTTTAGCTTATTACAGCTTATTGGGATAAGCTGACAACTGAGTTTTATTTTTCTTAAATCAAGCACAACTTCATCTACTTTCTGTAATTTTTTCATAATTTTCCAAAATCATTTACTATTTTTAATCATTTTTTTTCTTTAAAACTGTTTTTTAATTATTAAAAATTAAATAAAAATCAAAAAAATATAATTCTTTTTTAGAAAATTTTCTTTTGTCATATTGCACCTAGGAAAAATAGATTTGCTCTCGTAGGGTTGTTTTTGCAAAATTTCATTTTTTAAAGAACGGGATTCGTTCCCGTTCACGTTTTTTGTGTTTTAAAGCTCAAATCAATTCCGTTTTCGTTCTAGTTTTCTTTAATCTTACTTTTTAGTTAATTAGAGTCTATTAAAAGTGGAAAAATCATTTTAGGTTAATTTTTGAAAATTTAGGGTTTTTAGTCAACATTTTTTAGATTTCCGTTATCGTTTTTAGCTTAATTTTGTGTGCCTTTTTCATTTTTAGAGTAGATTGCATTAAATTCTCTATAGATTTAGAAATCCAATCCAAATATCTTCCATTCAATCATCAAATATCAATCAAACTCTCGACTTTCCAATTCACTCTTCGTTGGGGATAAACGACCCGGGAATATCATATACTACTTCCGGTTTCATTGAATTTGTGGATTTTGATCCTTATTATATATTTATATTTATATATTTATTAAGGGTTGAATCCGACCTAAATCAAAACTCCTCATATGAAGCTTCTTAGTAACGTGATACGATAAAATTTTAAGTTTCTTCAAAAGTTAGTCGATGATAAATTACGTTAAATATATAACGTAATTGTTTTATAATTCGTCGATCGATGATCAATAACGATAAATGTGTCGGGTTTTAATAAAATCGAGTTTTATAATATTAATATATATTTTTATAATTTATATAAGAATATTATATTTTATATTTTTAAGAATACAAAAATGGCAATATATACATTGGTTTATAAACTTTTACAAGTTTAGTCCTTTATATAAAAAGTTTATATATTTTAAACCTTTAACTTTAAAACTTGGCAAGATATGTCCTTATAGTTATAACTTTAGAATAATGACATTATCAGCCCCTCTAGTTATAAATTTCAGAAAGTTACGATATATACCCCTATGCATGAAAACATTAGCAAATCAAGTCTAAAAAGCCATGCTAGCTTATTTTAGGGTTCCAAATGATATTTGTAGGTTATAGATTATTAGAATAAGCTAAAATAAGACGTTCTAACGTAACAAAAGTTTAGAAAAAGGATTTGTTAGCTAGAAAATCAAAACGGGTCGTTTTTAGGGTTTTAACCAAAAACACATGGGTTTGAGGATTCAAGGCTTCTAAAAAGAGTTTATATATGATCATAAGAGTCTTATGAACATTCTAAAACAGATTATGAGCTTATTGAACAAGATTTAAGCTTACTTGAGCTAGAAATGGGTCGAAATGGGTTTTTCGGGTTCGTACGCCTAGATATGGATTCAAGACCTTTATTCTCTTGATTCTTGGCTTGTATTCTGATCTTAGGGACCTTCTACTTATTCCTTGGCCTGATTTAGAACTCCATTTGAGTGGTGATGAGTTTTTGAGGTGTGATTTGAATGGTTTGCATGTTTCGGCTATTTACCCACGTTCAAATACAGCAACAAATTTTTTTAGCATGACAAAGAAACCCCCTCATGTGGCTCACAGTTTCGATATTTCAACAAGATCACATCTTCTATAAACTTTCTAACGATGATGTTCCCCTGTGACGCCAGAGTATGGTCGTAAAGCTCATGTCTTTTCCCTTTTTTTCCCTTTTTCCTCCTTTCTCCCCCATTTGCCCTATTGAGGGGGGGGGCCGCCCCAGATTTGGCCTTGAGAAAGGAACCCCCTCGATCGATTCTTCAAAACATGGGAAAAGAATTTCTGTTTCGAAATTCATCAAACAAATTTTTTTTTTTTTCCTTTTTTCTTCCCCTCCCTCCAAACAACAAATCTTCGAAATGAAATCACGAGATTTCAACATCATTTGATGAAACGTTTTTTATGAGGCATGGGGAAACCGATTCAACGATTCCTTCGTCGGCAGCCCCACATCAGGGATTTTTAGAATTGCATCAACTCGATACATTCTACAATGCTTGAACCAAAAGATCAAGATTCGGTTGAATTTCTTCTCGCCGCGGGTGGTACTATTCTTGGTAAAATGGCACCCTGATTGCCTAAGAATCATTGAAAGCAAATCCAAAGTTCGTAATTTCTCCCGTAACAAACCGGTTGTTGCAAAAGTGAGTTCGAGCTCTTCTACCCCCGGTATTTCTCCCGATGTTGCCGAACTAAAAGATATGGTGAAAGCTTTACTTCTTGATAAGAAATCCCAAGCTCCCACTCCCGTGAAAGCGGTCGAGGAAAGTTGTGTTACTTGTGGTGGTGCTCATTCTTACCGAAATTGTCCCGCCACCAATGGCAACTTTTATCATGACAATATTCAAGAGTACGTCTCTCAACCGCCGCAAAGCTAACTACAACCCAAGGAAATACCCCGGCTACGAGCCCCTGATTGCTAATCAAATTCGACTTCTTCCCCCTCGCTCACTTCCCCCCTCGCATTCCCCTTCTCCCCTCACTCTTTCTCCTTCCCTTTCTGTCTTTGTCATTATAGCTTATTTGCATTTTCAGCCTTTTTGCTTAATGTCACTTGCTTATTTTTGGTTACACTTGCTTATTTTTGGTTACACTTGCTTATTAGATTTAGCTTAGCTTGTGTGTTTGCTTATTTAACCTTTCCTCAGCTTATTTTACCCCTAGTTAGCTTAATAGTCAAGCACTCTTTTAGTCTTAGTGTAAATTAGCAAACTGCCGCCTTTTTCAGCTTATTTCGTGCTTATTTGTTAGTTATAAAGTTTTTTTGTCTTTTTAAAGTTGCTTATTTTCATCTTATCTAAAAAGTTGTAAAAAAATGAAAAACAAAAACGTTGGGATTAGGGGAGGCCCCAAGTGAGCAGGCTCAAACTTGGGACCTCAACCCCATCAACCAACATTTATAACACACTCACTACCGGTATGCTACAATAGCTCATCCGGTAGTGATTTGCACAATTAATTATATAAGGGCCTTTTAGCCCAATTAGCCCATAAGCCTTTTCAGCTTATTTCGTAGCTTATTTGATAAGCTGGGATCACCAGCTTATTTTTCCTAGGCTTTACATAGAATTTAGGACTTTTCCCTATTTTTCCAGATTTTTCCCATTTTGTTTTCTATTTTTAATCATTTATTTTCTTTAAAACTGTTTTTTAATTATTAAAAATTAAATAAAAATCAAAAAAATATAATTCTTTTTTAGAAAATTTTCTTTTATCATATTGCACCTAGGAAAAATAGATTTGCTCTCGTATGGTTGTTTTCGCAAAATTTCACTTTTTAAAAAACGAGATTCGTTCCCGTTAACGTTTTTTGTGTTTTAAAGCTCAAATCAACTCCGTTTTCGTTCTAGTTTTCTTTAATCTTACTTTTTAGTCAAGTAGAGTCTATTAAAAGTGAAAAAATCATTTTAGTTTAATTTTTGAAAATTTAGGATTTTTAGTCAACTTTTTTAGTCTCGTTATCGTTTTTAGCTTAATTTTGTGTGCCATTTTCATTTTTAGAGTAGATTGCATTAAATTCCTCATAGATTTAGAAATCCAATCCAATTCTCTTCCATTCAATTATCAAATGTCAATCCAACTCTCGACTTTCCAATTCACTCCTCGCGGGGGATAAACGACCCGGGAATATTCTATACTACTTTCAGTTTCTTTGATTTTCTTGATAATTATCCTTATTATATATTTATAAGTATTATATATTTATTTATATATTTTAAAGGTTAGTTACAAAATAGAAATCAAATTTTGGCGCCGCTGCCAGGGAGGAGTGTAAGCGTTTGTCGTTTCGTTGTGTTTGGATTATTTGTGCTTGAAGACCCTTCCTTGTGAAGTTCTCATTCCTGTTTGTGAGTATTTACTTTTTATTATTATAAAAATCTAAAAAAAAACATCAAAAAAAACCAAAAAGATAAAAACATTATCAATTAAAAGAAATAAAAATCACAAGTTGGTAAAAGAACACCAACATATAATACTTTCAACTGAAGTATTATCCATCAATAAGTTCCCGAACCAAAGAATCAAAAACTTACCTTTTGTGTCACTTGCGAGGTACGGTTCACCTTTGAAAGATAAACAAACTCAAAGAGGGGTATAAGGCGGGTTGTTCCTAGGAACTACGACCCTAAAGGAAAAAGGTTTTTAATAGCTTCGCGCTTTCCTATTCCTCCGCTCCTTTGTGCGTTTTTCTTTTCGAAGAGTTACCGAGAAGCTTGTTGATTATTAGGTTTAAGTTGTCTTATCTCGTTGTCCGTTATTAAAATAAATTGTGAATTCATTGTTGATAAACCAAAAAGAACCAAAAAAAATTAGTGTAAATTTTCTTTTTATATTTTAGTGCATGCGCACTCGTTCTCAATCCCGTAATCTTAACCGTCAACAACAACAAGCCCCACCGGCTTTTGTTGAACCATTTAATCTTGAAGAACCAATTGAAAATCCAGCTCCTCCCGTAGTTACGATGGATGATACTCGTACTATGGCTCAATTGCTCGAAGCACCCACCGAGGGTTACGAGGATGCCATCGTTGTTCCCGAGATCACCGCGGACAACTTTGAGCTTAAGCACGGTTTGCTTACCCTCGTTCAAAACAAGCAATTCTTTGGACATGACAAAGAAGACCCTCATGCTCACATCCGTTATTTCAACAAGATCACTTCTACGATGAAGTTCCCGAACGTCCCGAGTACGTCGGTAAAGCTTATGCTTTTCCCATTTTCCCTCGAGGGGGCCGCCCGGATTTGGCTTGAGAAAGAACCCCCTCGATCGATTCTAACATGGGATGATCTTGTTTCGAAATTCATCAACAAATTTTTCCCTCCCTCTAAGACAACAAATCTTCGAAATGAAATCACAAGATTTCAACAAAGATTTGATGAGACATTTTATGAGGCATGGGACCGATTCAACGATCTTCTTCGGGCATGTCCACATCATGGATTTTCGGAGTTACATCAACTCGATACATTCTATAATGCCTTGAACTCTAATGATCAAGATTCGTTGAATTCCGCCGCGGGTGGTAACTTTTTGGATAAAATGCCCCGTGATTGCCTAAGAATCATTGAAAGCAAATCTAAAGTTCGTAATTTACGTAACAAACCAGTTGTTGCAAAAGTGAGTTCGAGCACCTCTACCCCTGGTATTTCTCCCGATGTTGCCGAACTGAAAGATATGGTGAAAGCTTTACTTCTTGATAAGAAATCTCAAGCTCCCACTCCCGTGAAAGCGGCCGAGGAAAGTTGTGTTACTTGTGGTGGTACTCATTCGTACCGAAATTGTCCCGCCACCAATGGCAACATTTATTGTGACAATATTCAAGAGTACGTCTCTCAAGTCGCCGCAGCTAACTACAACCAAGGAAATACCGGTTATCGAGCCCCGATTACTAATCAAATTCGACCTCCCGATTTTCCTCCCGTTCAAAACAATCAAAACAATCAAGGAACTAATCAAAACCGTTACAACCAAGGAAATAATTTTAACCAAAATCGGGGAAACAATTACAACCAAAACTGGGGGAATAATTACAACCAAGGACAAATTTATCAACCCTTGGTAAATCAACCTCCAGCATACCAAGCTCCACCTTACCAAGCTTCGGCTCCTCAAACACAAGGTGTGACAAAGACCGATTTTGAAAGCTACGTCAAAGCCAATGATGCGGTTATGAGAAACATGCAAGACCAAAATCAAAACTTGCAAAATTAAATGACCAATTTAACGGACATGCTTTCCAAATTCGTGAATGTCAATACCGCTTCATCTTTGGGTACGGGTTCTTTCCCGAGTAACACCTTTACTAACCCAAAGGAAGACTTGAAGGGTATTACTACCCGAAGCGGTGTTGCTTATCAAGGACCCACGATTCCTACTACTTCTTCTTCTCCTAAAGTAGTGGAGCGTGAAACCGAGGTGACAAAGGAGACGATGCTTCCTACTAATAACGGAAGTACCAAAGATGTCCAACCTCCGGTTGTCCAAGTTCAACCTCAAGTACCACATTCTGAGCCAGCTGTTACTCCCGTTAGTGCCTCGATGCCTAACTTGAAACCAACAATTCCATATCCTTCAAGGCGTAATGATGAAAGGCGCCATGAAAAAGCTAACGACCACATTGAGAAATTCTACAAAATCTTTAAAGATTTAAGTTTCGAAATTAGCTTAACGGATGCTTTGATTCTTATGCCTTAATTTGCCTCGACTCTTAAAGCCTTAATCGGAAACAAAGAAAAATTAAGTGAGATGGCTAGAACTCCGTTGAATGAGCATTGCTCGGCGGTCATCCTTAACAAGTTACCCAAAAAACTTGGGGACCACGGCAAATTTCTCATACCATATGATTTTCCCGGAATGGATGAATGCTTAGCCTTGGTCGATCTTGGCGCTAGCATAAATCTCATGCCATTATCCGTGTGGAAAAGAATTTCTCTTCCGGAACTCACTCCTACTTGTATGACTCTTGAACTAGCGGACCGTTCGATCACTCAACCGATCGGTATTGCCGAAGATGTCTACGTAAAAGTAGGAGAGTTCCATTTCCCGGCCGACTTCGTAGTCGTAGACTTTGATGCCGATCCCCGAGTCCCCCTAATTCTCGGGAGATCCTTCTTAAAGATCGGACGAGCCTTGATTGATGTTTACAAATGAGAACTAACACTTCGTGTTGGAAAATAAGCCGTAACATTCAATCTTGATCAAACTTCGAGGTACTCCTCTAATTACGATGATATGACGGCGAACCGAATCGACGTCATTGAAATGGCTTGTGAGGAGTATTCTCAAGAAGTTCTCGGTTTCTCCGATGTGATCGCGAGTGGCAATCCCACTCCTTACTATGACCCGATCGTTTCTACCTCTTCTCCGACTCTCACTCCCTTCGGGGATAGTGATTTTCTTCTTCTTGAGGAAGCCGATGCTTTCCTCGCTCTTGAAGATGATCCAACTTCACCGGAAGTTGATGACTCTTACTATGACTCGGAGGGGGATATTCTTCTTCTTGAAGCAATTCTTAATAGTGATCCTTCACCACCCCCTCCCAACCAAGGAAATTATTTGCCAGAAATTCGAAAAGAACTTAAAGTTTGTGAAGCTAAAACTGATAAATCTTCAATTGATGAACCTCCCGAGGTCGAACTCAAGGACTTACCTCCTCATCTCGAATACGCATTTTTGGAGGGTGACGACAAGTTGCCCGTCATAATTGCTAAAGACTTGAGTGTCGAGGAAAAAGCCGCTCTCATAAAGGTTTTGAAGTCACGCAAGCGAGCCATCGCTTGGAAACTCTCCGACATAAAGGGTATTAACCCAGAATTTTATACTCACAAGATTCTTATGGAAGATGACTACAAACCAGAGGTCCAACACCAAAGACGGGTGAATCCAAAGATCCACGATGTCATCAAAAAGGAGGTTGAAAAGCTTCTTGATGCCGGATTAATTTACCTGATCTCGGATAGTCCTTGGGTAAGCCCCGTACATTGCGTACCGAAAAAGGGTGGTTTTACCGTTGCAAATATGAGAAGTGTTAGCATCTTAACTCATATTTAGCGGTGATTTCATTTTAAGCTTGGTTTGGAATAAGTGAAAAGTCGGGGATGATGAATTTGTCCTTTTCGGGGCATTCTCGGATCGAAATGCATCTTGTTCTATGATCCCTAAAAGTTATAAAATAACGAAAGTCAAACGTTCTAGTTAGTTGCTTAATATGAAAACAAAAAAAATTAAAAAAAAGAGAAAAATGAAAAATACAAAAATATGTGTAGGAATAAGTGTATATATTTAAAAATGGTAAAGACGGGGTTTGTTGAAGCTATTGATTCTTAAATTTACCTCGATGAA